>JAGDFM010000026.1:7587-99949 GCA_019155715.1 Phytophthora pseudosyringae | reverse complement strand
ACCCACCTGGATTTCCTCCCCCCCCCCCCCCCCCCCTCCTGACAACGTCGTGGTAGTGAATAGTAGTATCATCACGAAGTCTGAGAGTTTTGTTGTTATCCATGTTAATGCGCTCCATTCATGTTGAACACTGTTTTCACCCAATTCACCACTTTCAAAACCTCGCTTTAACTTTCTAAGGTGTGCAGAAACACTTCGCTCAATCGCCTCTTCTTCCTCTGGGCTACATTCCAATCTACCGCATTGGCGTCGAGATACAAAATCAAAGCACCCACAGAAATGCTGAATCCACCTCGAGTTTATACTATCCTTAAGCGTGACTCCCTTATCATCCATTGTTGTCGCACGGAACTGCCCTTGGAAACGACACAATACATGGATTGCCAATTGCTGAAGCAACGCCCACGGCAGCTTCACTCCTGTCTTTCAATGACGGCATCTCCCAGCAATTGACTCTACAGCCACGTCACCCATGGCGCTCGTTTGCGACCTCTACCAGATGCTGCCTTGAGTCTCATCCTCTTCTTGACACCACACTGCACCTTCACTATCGATTTTCGCTACATAGTAATGTAACGATCCCGCACTTTCCACCGTTAGCTAGCCTTCTGCAGGTTTGCCTTTTGATTCCCAGTAAAATTCCAGGAAACTTTACAACAGCCTTTGAAGGCAGGCGAGTCTTCCCTCCCTCATGCTAATGCTGCATGTACAGCACGACTCGCGTTTGTTGGTGAGTGTCGCCACTGATTCAGGTGCCCGGCGATTTGGACGAGGCGGAATGTCGTGGTCACGACCATCGCTACTGCCAATTCTGTTGGCGGCGATACTCGCATCAGCGCTCTGGTCACCACTGGGGCTTGAGGCGGGTAGGTTACCGCTGGAGTCGGCATCAGATCCGCTTTCGTCAGCCGATAGGCCGTCGCTATCATGATCGGCAGCAGGATGGATATTAGATCGAAGGAGCCCTGCCTTTATGCTTTGCTTTAGCTCCTTTGGGATTGTCGTGAGCGCTGGTCGAATCTCCTGCGCAACGGCAGATGCTGGACACGCTCGGCAGCGAACTTTCCCGCCTTGCTTCTCCTCCACCGGCACACCGAAGAAGGGGTGGATTTGTTTCCGCGCATAAATGCGAGATGCTTGTAGTATCTTCTCTACCACCACCGCACATACTTGGCATGATTTCTCTTGCGCTTGACGTTCTGTCCTCCGCTCAAGGACGAAAGGACTGGCTCTTCTGCAGGCCGTACACAAATAGTGTGGGCTGGTGGAGCCTTGTTCAAACGGCAAACATAGTGTGGCTTATACTAATTGTGAACACACGCTAATTTGGAGCCCACATTAATTACAATGTTTTGCTGTAGCAGATGCGAGACCGTCGTACCCGTCCGATTGGCACAGCCACTCAAATGCGACTAGTCCGGAGTGGAAAACAGAGAAGTGGTAAATCATGGGTGATTCGGAGGCAACTCACGCTGCAAAACCATATTTGCTATAAAACATCGAGGTGAGCCCAAACTCACAAATCATCCGCAAAAGTGGTGACTCGCTTGGGGATATTGCTGACATGGCGGCTGCATTCCGCCGATGTTGCACTAGGCGGTCACTCCTTTCGCCGTTTGAAGGGCAAAAGCGGTGGTAAGATCGGAAATTGCGAGGAATCGGAAGGAAATCCAGCAACATATAGACCCACTATCATATCACCAGCAGCTGCAAACCTCATGTATTTGTCTTGGCCAATAGGGAGTTCTCAGCCAGCCTAGACAATAAAGGCCTAACGTCCTCTTACCTCGTAGAATGAGTTCGAAATCCGCCAGTGGGTTAACCTGAATTCGGTCAATACTCTTCGCAAACAATCTCATCTAGCCCATGTTTGCAGATAGTTGTACACAACGATTGTCTCAAGTACCTCTTGTGAGTCCGGTTAATCTTGATGAACTATGATGGAGGAGCGTGGAGTGACAGGAAATTATACTTTCGGCAACGTTTGTCCAACTACTGATTACGACTGATCATTCGCGGCCAAGTAATTTTGACTCTCACACGAAGCAACATTTCAAGGGGTTGCATTACACACAGACGAGAAATGCTCAAGGAAACAACGAGCGGTTTCGCGATTTTCATTCTCATTGTGTTGAGCAATTGCCAAAACCATGTTGCAATCTAAAAACAACAATATGAGTTGGCATAGGTTTTCAATGCACTTCAAGATACGGAAGTCCCCTTCAACTATGTGCGTCCCAGGTGGGATACTACCCAAGCCTACAACAAACAAGTGAAGGCGCATATAGCGACTGCCCCCATCAACCTCATTCCAAGCTTTTTCAAGCGACTTCCGCGAAGCGTTGTTCACAACTTTGCGAAGCTTTTCTGCGGTCATCTGGACACCCCACCCTCGAAGGTCATCTCCAAGCTGCTCAATACTTCGAGCTGCTTGCTGTGGCTCAAGGTGTTGGCGGCAATTGAGACCCGGACGGCACGTAGTGTAGAGCGTCGGCAATTCGGTCGAGCGCAAACGAAACCAGCAAAGCTGTCAAGCGGTGGCGTGTATCTCGAGGTGGCACTCATGTGGCACTCCTTTCTCTCTCTCATAAAGCAAATGATATTGAAACCCTGCTTGTGCCTCGGTTAGCACGCAGTAACGTGCCGCAAATCATCGTTTTGAGGCATTGTGGCATGCGTGCCTCATCCATAGCGCCCTGCTTATGCGAATAGCATATTATCCAAGTGAATGTCGCTTGACTCTTTTACCGTCAACCTTCGCGTGAAATTCTGCAACTAACGAGGGGCACCCTTAACATTATTTCCAGGAGTGCTCGCCTCGTACTTGCTGGCTGATCGAGCAGGATGCGCTTTATCAAAAAGCGAATGAATCAGCAGTGCCATATCAAACCTACCAACAGCGTGCACCGCCGGTCAACAGTGCGTATACTTCCCCTCTGTAGGCCAACGCGTGGAACAGAATCCATCGGTGGTTTACAATGTATCACTACTAGCCATCTTTAAGGCGGAGCCACGCCCAAGGACGACATGGTAGCCTTTATTTTGGCATGGTACATATCACTTACAGTTTGTTAGTTGATTTCTGGAAAGCACACTGCCGGGTTCTTCGGAGCAGACCCGGTGGCGTGATGCCAAAGGAGGACATCTCATCGCTGAAATCTTCAAAGTTTTCACGTATTCCACACGGATGCTTTCACGTCTACTCGTGGTTTTACCGAAGAGGACCAGCACATCATTGAAGTCTTCAAAGCCTCTACGCTATACCCGTAGTACATTACCGGAGGGGGCCAGCGCATCATTGTAGTCCTCAAAAGATTCCACGGCATCCACATATCCCGTGGTTTAAACATAAATGCTGGGCCACAGGGTAAACATCATCATCGGAGAAACCAGGGCCTTACCCAGGGCTTCGCATCAGTTGCGGATTGAGCTGTACGACTACAGATGATACTGGCAAAATCGTCGCATCAATGCGGTAGTGGATTCATTCGGAATAGTCTGCTAATTGTATCACTATTGAGCTACAGTATATGATACAGTAGCAAAATCAAGAGGTGATTTTGCTGTCTTTCTAGCAGGGCCTTGTACTCTAGCTATTTGGCTTTCAGTAGGTACAACAGCCCCGCTCTATTATCATCTAAGGAGGTCCGAAGATCATGACGACGTAGCCCGCTAGACTGAAGAATCGTTCTTGGGCTGCAGTAGAAATCGGTTTTGCAAGATAAATTCTGGCAAGAACTGCAATTGCGGGATGCTTATGCTCACCGTTCTCTCGGAACCACTGCAAAATGTCAACGGAGCTGTACAGCTTCAGCAGGTTGTACTTACCACCGATAGATTCACGTTGCCAAGTCACGGATAGGTCTTTCCAGCTATTTCACGCTCTTGTAGCAGTCTTACAATGCTCGTCATGGCTGCTTGATTCACCTGAAGAAGGCACATCAACATCCACCTATTGCACTACTCGCGTCTGAATCCACATGAAACAAATCACTTCCAGAGAAGCTGACGTGGTTCGGTGTGTCTTTTGCTGCTGTTGAAGTTGCAATCAGTTTGAAGATGGTCGCGTGTTCTTGGGGTATTTCATGCCCCACACGAGCAAGCACCGCGGCATCATCTATAATTTCGGAAGCCTTTGACTTGATTCTTGGGTCTAGCAGCATCGCCTTTATCTCGCTTTCATCAAGTCCTCGAAATCGAAGAGCCCATTGCTCCTTGAGTCGTACGAGACATCGCTTCCCTTTAGCTGAAAACTGCGTCACATCTCGCGACACGCGGCGCTGAGTAAACTCATTATTCATGGCGTCTGGTCTTTCCAAAACCAAACATGGAAATGTTCTCATTTCCAGTGTCATTGCCAACACCTTACGCATGAGTAGAGCGTACGAGCTGGAGACACCCGGTCGTTGCACCTCACCAAGGCTGAATTGTGCAAGCTGATTCGTTATAGCTTCCATTTCAATTATTAAATTTCAATCGTCGCCCGACAGCTTCTGCCAGGTAGCCTGCTCATTAGAAGAGGCCGACTCGAAGTATTTTGTGAAGGCATAGCGATTAAACACACTTCGTCGCATCAGCGTTGCTGCATATGCAACCCTTGCCTTCGAGACGATAGCACTGTTGATGTGTGGAAGATTGTCCAGCTCCTTAAGCTCCTTAAGCTCCTTCATTTTTTCTTCACACAAGGGCGACGTGAAAATGTAGCCGAGTCTCGCAGGAGTTGAATCACGCGGAAGGCCTCACTAAGCTGACAACCAGTAGTCACAGTGATGGCGATGTCTTGGCGCGTATTTTCTTTCAAGTCCAACGCGTAAAGAAGGCATAGACTTAGATGATGCATCAGACAATCTACTTGATCTGTGCTGTCAAAGTGGTCCGATACGTTAAGGGCGCTGCCGGTGGTGTCACTCAATGTGAAACGTGCGTACAATTTGATGTCGATGCCGTATCGTTGTAGAATTTGCTCCTTCACGATGGAGGCCACAATACCGGCAGCGTGGTCCGCATGGTTTGGACTCGCTAGAAGCGAAAGCGAGACCAATCGCTATTTTGAGTCGATAAAGATAACCGTGACCCCAACAACGTTTACATTTGACTCGTTCGTCCACTGTAGCAAGGCGACAATGGGGGGGGCTGTCTGGCCTTCACGAACTCTTCCTGCAAGTAATCTGACGTAAGCCGCTGGAAATCAACTTCAGCGAACTCGTAAAATGTTTCTCGAGCCGGCAGATGAAAGCTCAGGATGGTGTGAAAGTCGTCTAAGCATGTATTGCAACTCTGCATTTTGGGACGCTACAATGATGACGACAAAATCCACTGTGTTGCCAATATTCTACGATCGTCGTTGCTAACAGCGATTGTCTGCTCCAGTGTCCGCTGTTTTTATGCTTCGAAAGAACTTGACGCTCCGATACACTCCGCTTGGCATGTGCTTTTACCTTAGTCAGTTTTTGTGTTTTCCTTCGATTGGCCTCACCTACTGAGAAGGGATGATCTTTGTGCTGATGGAGCATGTGTTGTTTCGCGTTTGAGGCTGAGGCTTGAAGCATCCAGCACACTTGCGTGAACAGCTGGTTCGCTTTAAGCACATTTGGTTGGGGGATTGCAAGCTGGTGAATGAACTGCCACATCTGGGTGAAGGAGTTTTACGACGCGTGCTTGATCACAGTGGGAATGCCGTTGTCGTCGACAATATTTGCACTGGAGTCGTCGCTGCGGCCGGTCGCTTGTGTAGCGACACCCACCTCCTTATCGGAGCACTCAAATTCGATCATGTGTGCTAATTGAGCTATGTATTCGATGGGGTCGTCGCTCTGCGGTGGTTACAGGTAGCATACACCTGTATCACTACGAGAGATACACAAAGGTATCTTATGCATATACCATGTTCGTACAGACACTGGACACCACCGTAGTGATACAGTAGCTACTATCAGCGCCTGCTACTGCCCTTACCACCTCGATAAAGTATAAATATCAAAATTCATAAACTCAAGTGTATGGCGAACCTAACCTGTTTAAAAAGCATGGGAGAATATATGCATTTATATATGCCCCACCTATTATAATATCACTGATTAAGACTATTTTTGCAATACACAATATCCCTAATCTTATAATCGCACTCCAGTCTCCTACAACTGAGATGGAAAACGAAAATCTGAAGCGCGTCCGACGAACAGGTGCAGTGACCTCGTTGATCTGAATGGAAGACGACGGCGAATACCGTAATGACCAGATACTTGAGGGGGTTATCACTTGGAATGCCTTGGTGATGACGTGAATTGTCGTCAAGCGGCAGGCATCGTCCGTTGAAGCCCTTCTTGACCTAGAACCAAGCAAAGTCGACTACTTTGCTGCAGTGTATTAGCCGACCAATTCGAAATTGAGGCGTATATTCTTGAGCAGAGGGAGACAAGGTTTCCAACCACATAATATGTAGGTCGAAAAAACTATTATATTATAATAGGTAAGCAATATTATCCATTGGAAATGCAAGAAGAAAACCGGGTCAGCAACAGACCAAGAGGGGCTAAGAGTAGTCAACAAGTAAACAGTGCAACGACAACAACAGCAGGTATTCGTTATTGTCGAAGTAGTGGCCCACGAACGTCACGGGTACTTCTTGTTTATAATAAGTCTTAGATATATGGTACGAGGCGTTAGTTCAAAATTCGACTTCCAGGCTAACGACGCAAGATCGTGGGCGCCTACTAGGCGCCGCCTAGTGGCAGGCGTCGCACAGCCATGGGGCGCGCCCTGCAAAAAGATTGCAGCGGTTACCACAACAAGTGAATCTGGCAGCACGATGCACGATTGATTGAGTTCCTTCACACGAATTCATTAGCACTACACACAACAATACAACGTCTGCTAGCGCGTAGAAGCAGCAGCACGCAATGCTTCGCAACTACCTTGTACAAACACTTCACACACGAATGGAATCGTGTTGCTCTTGAACTTGGCGGCAGAAATATTTTTGTATGAGATGTATATTAGTCTATTCCGTACCAACGTCCTAAAAGAGCAGTCGCGTTAGGGAGTCGCGTCTTTTAGCGTGCGATCTTCATAAAGCGGTTTCTGCTGCATACCATGTAGTACATGGCACTGGCAGCCTGGAAGTTAAGACGATCGCCGTGAACGATTCTCTAAGGGGTCGCTGGGGGGCGCCCATAGCCTAAGGTCTACTGGGAATCCTTGTTGGGGCGCGGATTCAGCTTTGCACTTTGAACGAGATCTCATTCTTGCTTTTGCTTTTCGGAGCACAAGTGCCTCCAGCCCACCGAACCCCTTCCTCGTTGTTTTCAGTCCGTTCTCGGGTTCAACTGCTGGTACCATGCGTTGCGCCGCTACGCTGTTTGCGCTTGCCCAGATAGCGCTCGTCGTGGCTCAAGAACCCGGTACCACCACGAGTGAAGCCTTGTCCGCGGAGAGTGAGCTGATGGCTGCCAAGGCCGTGGCAACGTGCAATGGAGACCTCGTTTCCCAGCCTGATGGTTCGTGTGCCTGTCCGTCGGATCAAGTGCGCGACGGTAACAGCGACCAATGCAGGTGCTCGTCCGATAAGAAGAAGTCAGGTTCCTCTTGTGTCTGTGACGGCGATCTCGTTCCTAGGCAGGACGGATCGTGTGGCTGTCCCTCTAATAAAGTGCCTATCGGCAACAGCAACCAGTGCAAGTGTCCTGGAAACATGGCGTTTGTTGGCAATCAGTGCAAGTGTCCTGGAGACCAGACCCTGGTGTACGACAAATGTAGCTGTCCAGCTGGTAAACACCTCGAGAACAACGCCTGTGTGACGGACTGCTTCTGGAAGGCGAACGACGAAGGATTTACGTGCCCGTGGTCCGACCCAGGCAAATCGTCACTCAAGCTGTCGAGAGACTGTTTGGTGAATGCCCCCGTCCCCAAGGACAACTACGTGAACGACAAGCGCATCAACAAGAACGATGCTGCCTTGACCGACCCCATCATCGCGATCACTGCGACGAAAGAGGGCACGACTGCTGGAACCACGAAAAAGGCGACGTGGAAGGACTACGCGCTCGCACCAGGAAATCTCGAGGACGAGATCACGTTCGGCTCCTTTGGCGTGTTCGGCCTGTCGATGACCGCAACGGACTACCGCTACCCCGCCACGTGCACCGGTTGCATCGCTATTGTCGACAACTACCCACCGACCGCTGACAAGAAATGCCAGACGACCGACACCCGAGCGTCCCCACTTTTGTACTCGTCCACCAACCTCGCAGTTGCGATCGAGAAGGAGGCCACGTTCACGTCCTTCTACGCCAGCAGCAACATCAAAAACAATGGCGCGTACGACTCAGCCACCGGCGCCAACCTGCGCGTCGATGATACGTCCGCCTCACTGCAGAACTTCTTCGCGACAACCACCTCGCCATTGGTATCCATCGATATCAAATGTTTCGATAACAACTACGTGACCGATTTGCTTGATGCGACTCCCAGCTGGAGCCCGTTGACTCTCACGGAGGCAGGGCGCAATGCACTGCAGTGCAAGCGGTGCTGCTCAAAGTCGCGTACGCTCAAAGAGCAATACTACGACTACAAGTGTGGCACTGCGTTCGCTGCCACGACGAAGAAGACGGCAACTTCGGACTCGTGCACGTACGGGCAGTGCCTCAAGATGCCTAGCAAAACCCTCGTTACGGCTTCTGCTAGCGTCACCAGTGCTGCGGCTCTCAAGACGGCGACGGTCGTGGCAGGCCTTCCCACGTCGGTCGCCTCGGACGCCAAGGCCATTCACCGCAGCATTACATGCACGTCATTCAGTAAAGGGTGCACGTACACACCAACGCTGGGCGACCTGTTGGACCACTCGTCGGCGTGGGGCCTGACGGTGCCCGACTCGTACAAGACAAGCAACTACGTGTTCTGGCGCTACTCCGTCGGCACGGAGTCGTGGCACACGTGGGACGACCTCGCGACGCTGACGTTCACGAATTCCGAGACGACGGTGTATGTGGAGGCGTGGACGCACTGCGGAGTGGTGTTCCAGGACAGCTTCAAGGTGCTGCTGCACCCGCACAGCGATCATGATGCATGCGAGAAATTTAACCCCATGTGGTCGGAGCTCACGGCGAAGCCGCGCACCGTCGAGTCGCACATGTGCGCGTACCCGGGGAGCGACTTTGTGCTGATGAAGTTCGGGTATGATAGCGAGGCTGGTCTGTCACACACCGACAACACCGTCCAGGGCAAGTACACGGACGTGAAGTGCTACGTGAAGGTGGCAGCGTCAGGCAGCCTGGACAGTGTGACGGAGATGCAACTGCCGCTGTCGTCGACAGTGGGCACGAACGGGCGCATCCAGGTGGCGAAGCAGTTCGCGCTCGAGCTCATCGATGATGCCACGACGGCCAAGAACACGGACGTGAAAGTGCGCTGCGACTTCACGTACACGCACTTCGACGCCACTACCACGGAGACGGAGCCGTGCTGCTACGAATTCACCATCACGGACTGCGACCGTCCGGAGATCGAGACGTATAGCGAGGAAGAAGTGTGCAAGGCCGGCGAGTGTCAGTCCCCGACGGGGCAACCGGGACCGTACGAGGCGTGTGCTGGCAGTGTGTTCGCGACGGCGATTGGTGCCACGACGGCGAAGTCGGTGTCGGATACTTGTTGCACCGAGTGCAGTGCGCATCTGGCGTGCACGGCGCTGCCGGAGTCGAGTGGGAACGGTGGCGTGAAGCGGTGCGAGCCGGCAACACCGCTGATAGCGATGGCGCTGCGTGGCGAAGGTGAGTGGACAAGCGCTAGCACGAGCTCGACGTTCATGGGAGTTCTGGCTGCGACTGCTCTGGTTGCCGTGGTGGCGCTGGTTGCTGTCAAGCGTCGTACAGGTCGTGAGATCGTTGAGGACGACGCGTACTACCCGTTGCTGGAGTGAGTGACGAGAACAGGACATTGCGATTTCGGCGGGACGGACTTCTATAGCAAAGCGTCGCCAGAACGCATTCGGTATCGTTTAGTGCCTTGAAGTTGCCTGGTTGGGCTACATGAACGCCCTGTTTCTTCGAGGAGCTGCGTGTGGCCCTCATTGCGCTCACGTGCTTCGTATTTTCATAATCAAACAGCAAACACAAAACTAAAACCGTTCTTTTTGTTGTCATTCTTGTGGATTACCAAATATAGGGGATAGGAGGAGTTGGTTCGCTACATACCTTTCAACTTGTCCTCCGTTGTGTGTTCAATTTAGATTATAAGCAGACGCCAGCTTGCCTCCATGACATTCTAGTTACTGACAATGTCGTATCACAAGCCCCAACGAGTCTCCTAACCGACTCTGGTGGCGTTGTAGATACGACTCGAGTGTCACCAAAATCAATTTCGAGGTACAATGGTGCTTTAATGCACATTCATGACCCCACTCAACTAACTCTATCGCCTCCTATCCATACGTATACATAAATGCAGGAAATCGTTGTCGAGAGTTTCGCATCGCATCATTTAACTGTAGGTTGTGGTATTGCAGTGGCACTCGATCAACTCCGAGTCGGAAGTGTGCCTCCTAAACGCCGATGCTTGCCGACGAACGCCCGAAACTCAACTCATACGGAACAGGTCGACTAGCTCAAAGCTCAAGCACTGGTGGCTCACACGTTTTAGGTACACGCGGATAATAGCCGTATTGCCGTGTTGACCCTCGAGAAGTAGCGCCTGGCGTGCCATCGTAGTCGCCACACGCTACGACGCGCTACTAATTTGCCAGGTTGGATAGAACAAACCTAGCATCCACGTACTACATCGCCGCGTGGCGGCTCAAGTATGTAACGTCCTTCTTGCCATCATACCGCCGACCGCATCGAGTCCCCCGACACCGTCACGATTGGCCAAGGTAAGAGCTCCACGTTGCATTGCCAGTGGCAATTCCCCCACGGAGAGAATGTAAGCCGGTTGCAACCGGAATTCGGATCGCCCTTTCTACGCAACCGGATATAACCGATTTTAAACCGACTAATCCGGTTTAAAGCAGATTATATCCGGTTATGCATTTATACAAGTTCTTGTTAAACTTAGTGAAAAAGGATTTCCGAAATCACCAACTCATCGACTGCTAGACGTAAAAAAGCTATGTCAACCGGATCAAACTGGATTAAATCCCGTTTGATCCAGTTGTTTGGTTGACCGGTTCGAACCGGTTCTGAGTCGGATTGGCTCAACCGTTTACATTCTCTACCCCCACGCTTCATGTGCATGCGTTTATTTTGCACGGCGCCGTTCGCCGAACCATCGGGCGGTGCCTCGACGTTCATCTCCCGCCCACGGCAACAACAACAACGTGGCCGCACCCATGGCCGAACATGGTCGGCCCCCGTGTCAATCAAGACCTCGCTTCCAGGCGCCTTCTTTCATTTAAAGAAACAAATACCCCGAGGAAAAAAGTACCTATCCGCGCTTTTCCATATAAAAACGGCGTCCCTCCCGCACGCCATTGGTCCATTCCCAGTCGCCATTTCGCCGTCCAAATACATAGCGGATGAAGTCCAAGCAGCCCAAGTGGAAGAAGTTCCACTGCCCACCGCTCTCGCTCTCGCGCCAGGAGCAGATCACGCACGAGGCCAACCGCGCGTGCGACGAGCTGCTGCGCTTCTCGGCGGGGGAGGCGTTCAGCAGCAGCAGCACGGGCTCGAGCTTTGACAGCGACGGGGACCAGTTCCAGGACGGCCTCAAGTGGGAGTACACGGAGCAGATGGAGAGCGTCCGCGTGGAGAAGGTCAAGGTCAAGTCCGAGGGCAAGAAGGGCGTGTACTACTTCCGGGGCATCACGCAGGTGGAGGCCAGCGTGGAGGAGGCCATGGAGCTCTACGAAGTGGACATGGCCCACCCGAACATGCAGCTGGAGAAGAAGCTCTCACCCGACATCCTGCACTCGGTCGTGCTGTACGAGATCCAGCCCTACCGCCTCGAGGACAGCACGGTCTTCATCGGCATCCGCTGGTCGGCCGTGCGCTCGGCCTACGTCATGGTGCGCAACCGCGACTACTGCTACCTGGAGATCCAGCGCCGCTTCACGCTGCCCGACGGCCGAAGAGGGTTCGCCCGCTGCCTGCACTCTGTGAAGATCAAGAGCTGCCCGGACATGGAGAAGTCCCACGGCTTCGTGAGGGGCAGCATGTACCGCTCGGGCGTCGTGTTCATCGAGAGCAAGCGCGACCGCAAGACGCTGGACGTGGTGCAGGCCGTGTACACGGACGTCAAGGGCAACGTGCCCCAGTGGGTCGCGGCGAAAGGGCTGCGGCAACAGCTCATGAGTCTCGAGCACCTCAAGAAGTACGTCAACATGAAGCGCGTGGCCAACCAGACGTTCGCGCGCCGCAGCCAGCTCATGGCCCCCGGGAAGGTCAAGACGTGCTTTGTGTGCGTGGACGACATCGGCACTTTCAAGAGGAGGTACAACTGCCAGAAGTGCGGGGAGGTACGGCGAAGTGCGATGAGGAGAGTGAGCGTGTCGGACGGGAGGGGGGAGAGCTCGAGCGTCGTGGCGGGTGCTCGTTGCGAGCGACGCTACGTGCTCCTGGCCCTCCTCCTCCTTCTCATTGCGCTCTTCGAAGGGTTGGGCTTCTATTAACGCACTGTCTGGCTTTGCTTTGTTGTTGGCGTGCTGCCATGTCCCTCTTTGTTTGCAGGTCATTTGCAGCCGCTGTAAGCTAACTATCAACGCGGACATCCCAGTGGTGGGCAAGATGAAGCTGACAATTTGCAGCCTGTGCTCGCTGGCCATCAACCGCAGCGCGCTGCCGGACAACAACCACAACAGCGACGACAGCGAGGGGTTGGGCCACCGACCTTTCTCGGCGACGCAGCATCCAACGTACCAGCACCGCGACTGCGACGACGAGGCGCCTGCGCGCAAGCGTGCGCTAAGCCTGAACTCGTTCCACACGGCCAACTTCGACCACACATCACTGCAGAGTTCAGTCTTGGCTCGCGAGTTCTAGCGGAGGTAGTTCAGCGGATTGCCAGTCGGACTGCATTCGTGAGTCCAGAAATCGCGCCCGCAGGGTTCAGCGCCAGCTGTCCGTCGAGATGTAAGTAGTTTCAGAGGGTGTTTGCTATCGTTTTGGGCTGTCCAAGTTCCCTTTGATCGGAGTCCAATGATGTACGATGTGTAGCGAAAGACGTTGGCGCTCCAGAACAGTAAATATGATGAGAAATACACGTCCACCAACATGTACGAATACGGAAGAGTTGAAGAGAACAGCCCCGTGTTGAGCATCGAAAGTCCCCACTGCTCTCAGCTGGACATTTCGACAGCACGTCTTTCTTCGTCGGAGATCCGGACAGTACTTGCCGCTGTTTTCTGGGAAGTGAACTTGCCGCTGGTAGGTCTAAATGAACTTAAGTGAGATATGACCAGCACTCAGTCCATCTGCCATCGCTAGAGGCTGCTATTAAGCGAAGTGCTAGGTATACATGGTCTTAGTGGATTTGCAAACAGTTATCAGACGATGAACTTGTACTTGACCATCCCCGTGCCACAGGAACAGTATTTAGCATCTCCCAGCAGCTACGTCAGCTTCGTCCTACAGTTTAATATGATGTTCAAATGCGAGCCGAGTGAGGGGGATTATGAGAGTTTCACGTATGATACTGGTGGTCTTTAGGATTGATCAAGTCTCTGCTGGTAGCACGCGGTTCTGCCGCTGCAGCAGCATGCGCTGCAGGATACTTGGGCTGCTCTGTACGATTGTAGAGCTCTGAGTTTCGGCTTGTTTCTCAGCCTCTCTGCGCCTACTTGATTTTTTCCGATTACTTCGTTTCGGCAGTCCAGCAACAGTATCTCCACATTCCTTCAGCGCGAGGGATACCAAGTCTGCTGGTACGTGGGCTCGTAGAGCGGCTCCGAAATTGCGAGTCTGTAAGGCATGGTAAGCTTAATCTCGCTGTGAAGAGCATGGAGCATGGCATGGAACTTACACCAAGTTCACCTCGTAGATGCCGGAAACTCCTTTGCGTTGATATCCGTACTGGTACCGACTGTGATGCTAGTGACTTCGTCAGCATTGTTAGCAATCCTGTCGATGACTGGGACGAATGAAGACCATCAACTTCAGACTTGCTCCAGTTACGAATGCATTTCTCCACGTAGACAGAGGTCTTAAGAAAAAACGCAAAGTGTAAACACTGTTAGTTATCCACGTGATCCTCTTTCATTCTTTTCTGGTTGACTTACCAAGTTGTATAGACGTAAGTCGTCGTAAGTGCTGTACGTCTCGCCCAATTGCAAAAACACCAGCGCCAGCTTTCGACCGCTACAGTGCAGAATTATGGCATCGAGCACTTCCGTCACCGTCTCACACAAGAAACGCTTCTCGGCACAGAAGACCGTGGGCATCACGACTGCCAGGATCGCACCTACATTGAACAAGGTCAGTAGTTATCTGCCAAGTGCAAGACTAGTACCCTACCTAATATCTTCAACCACGCACCAAAGAAAGGAGCAAGACGATGTTGGAGCAGGAAAGCCAAATCCTTCATCAACAGTAAGGATTCTCGAGCCTGATCGGCTCCGGAATGGACTGATGCATTCGTTACCCTCGGAGACCGTGGCTTCCCTGGACTTTGGCTTAAAAGTGGACCATCTAGACCTCTTAGCTGTGTTTCTCTAGCGTCGACAGAGATAATGCGTGTTAGCTCATGGATTCACACCAAAATCAGCCGATTCAACCCAGTTCAACCTTACATGTGCGCGCGTAGAATATCGGGGTGTTGGACTGCAAATCGCTTTAGAGACTGGATCGTGGCGAATTCTTCACCCCATGGCAACTTGATGCTTTCAATACTCCCTGTTTGTGACTGAAAGAACCTCCGTTTGCGGTTCAACAGGAGATCTACATTCTTCCACTCCGCTACTTCTTCCGAAGAAACAGTGTCCGTGGTCCTACAACGAGAGCCCTGAGAGGGAAGAACCGCCCACCTATCTTTCAATCTACGCTGCGATGTTCCAGTGGCAGCTCGAATCTCATTGCCGGCTACTTTGTGATTCACAGAAGACCGTTCCAGCTCTGTACTCGGTACAATCATGCTCGGGATCTCAAGCAGATTCTCAATCACTACGACATGATCTGAATATAGTTGTGATATAGGCATACCATCATTTGAAGTCGACGATAAGCGCTTGTCGTTCACGAAGCTAGGCGAGGTTTGGATGTCGCTCTGACTATGAATGTTTCGTGAATCGGGTTGGTAGCATTGAGTATCTCGGGTAGAAATCTCTTCGTGGCTTGGTAGAACGAGGCTGCCTGCGGAATGCGTATCCTTGGAAGACGGTCCCACTGAGCTTTTCCAGGTATCACCAACTTCATTCGCACTCCTTCTGATACGAAGATCATCTTTAACGTTGTCACTGCAGTCTTGTCGACCTTCTAGCTGTCTTCTAGATGAGGTCTGTTCGTCGGATGCTCCCAGTTCCTGATTTTCTTCGTTATGGTTCTGTAAATCGTTGCATGAAATTGCTTGTGCGCATTCTACGAGTTGGATGAGTTCACGAGGAACACATGACTCCTCCTCTCCATCTTCGTAAACTACGTCACAGGCGCCATTTGAGTGGCAAAACAGTATAGTCCCTGGGGACAAAACAGCCTGCCCTTTATAGTGCACCTCCACACGATCTCCTTCGCGAAGTTGGCCGCCAGTGTCGATCGCTGGGCTAGAAGCTTCCCTAGTCCCCATCGATCGTTCCTCCCACTTTACAGGACAGATAATTGTGGCTCTAGTGGGACTCACTGACGAGTTGCTATTCATATTGCTCTGGGTACGTGATACGGGAGCTTGTACCATACTCGAACACGAATGTTCGCAAGCTCGACGCTCGGTATCGATTGTATTTTCCAAATGAGCCGCAAGTGAAGACTCCATCATTTCTGGTACACGTTCACCTCCTACAGCTTCAACATCATTTTGAAGGTCGCTATGTAAGGTCGCAATTGGAAACAGTACTTCAGCTGTGTCTCCACCTGCCAGTTTAATCGCGCCGTTATCTTTGTCAACTTCATTCTCCGATGCACGATCAGTTAGGACAATTGGATCACATTGATCACAGCAATTCTCAACGGTAGCAACAAACTCGGCCGTAGCGTCATTTGGTTGCGCCACAACCCCATCATTATCTGGGCTGGATAAACTTTCACCCCTTACTTCATCCAACACGTTTGTCTCATCCAGACCACCTTGGTCTGCTCTCTCTTCTTGCTCTTGATTCGCACACTCTACGGGCGATTGCTGATCACAATTGGGAAAATGTTTTTTGACTGGCATAAATTCGGTAGAAGGTGTTGCAATCTCAGGAGGAGGTGATTCACTATCGTGGATTGGATTCTCGTCGAGGCATCCTACCATCACCGGATCTCTGAATGACAATTGAATAGCGTACGTCAGTCGATCAGCGTGGGCACGTGGATCAGCGTATGCCTCAACGTTTGGCTGAGCCACTCGCGCTTGTCCTTCCGACAAAATGTTATCAACCACCGTGCTAGCGAATGATCGTACCAATGCCATCGTCGTAGTAGGAAAAACATCAGCTAACAGTTGCGGGGTTGTTAAGGAATCAGTCTGCATCTCCGTTTCCGAATTGATTTCAGCGTTCTCTTCAGGTGAAGCTTGTACAAACTCATTTCGACAAGTGTCCACTCTCGTCAAGACAATGGATTGTCTTGCGCACGATATCACATATTCTACCGTCCCGATGCTAGCTGTTCGCACCGCTACCAAGCTGTCAATAGACACTGAGTAAGTCTCGTTTGGTGGCATTTCCCGTACCCTTGTCGGATCGAGGAGGTCGTCATTGGGTTTTCTCAGTTCACATATGCCCGTCACGCAACGCTGGAGTTGTTGGTCTTTGTCTGTTGGCGTCTCAGCAGTCGCTTTCTCGGGGTAAAGCAAGTTGGCTGATGGTGACGATGCCATCAGTTGGTCTTCCCAATCTCTCTCTTCTTCGACGTTACCAAACTGCTCTGCCATCTTCTGTAACTTGGTCGTGATAACCTCCACCAGCTGGAAGTTTCTGTGGTCTTCTGCTCTCGCCAGCGCTGCAGCGAGGGCCTCTCGGCAAAAGGCGACGTGATTAACCAAGAATCGCACCAGCGTCGTGTTGCCCGACGAAACCCCCCACGCTAGTGCTGCCGCATCCCACATCATCACTTCGCCCATATCGCCACTGTCTTCTCCTACAACGACTGCCGCAAAACCCGACGGTGCTGCTCCTGGTTCTTCTTCAGTGAGATTCGGTGTCTTTTGTGCTGCTTCTTCTCGTAGTGTGTCAACAAGTTCCTTCATGTTACAGAGCGTTCCTCGTGGGTCACACTCGAGAAGTAGCGCTACAATCTCGTAATGCCAGTTTGACAGTGCCAGGCGAAGGAGACGAGGGTGGTGGGCCCCGCAAGCGGAGATGACTGAGCAGTACGACAAGTAGGGCGGCAGCAAAATCTCGGTGATATCAGTGGATCCGGTCGTGCACGAGACTTTCAGCGCTTGCACCACGGCGTCCCAGCGCATCTCATTTCCATTGGAAAACCTCCCACCAGCTAGGAGTATCTCCACGATCGAGAAGTGCTGGTTCGTTGCAGCTTCAATCAGACATTCGGCCTCAACAGCGTCAATGTTCGGTGCCAACTCGCCATTAGCCGCAATATCGCGCAGCACGAGTGTTACCATGGGCTCGTGCCCAATGATCGAAGCCGCGATAAGAAGCTGTGGCCGCAGCGCCCTCGGAGATGCCTCGAAACTCGCAACAATCCTGTCCAGCTTTTCCACGTGGAGGTTCTCTTCGTCCTCGTTCGCTTCGCTGGCTGGCGCCTCTGACGCGAGGAGCAGAAAGCTCCGCGCTCGGTCTTCCGCTGTGAGTTTGTCCAGATGTTTGAAAAGTTTATCGAGTACCTCTCGGGGGCTTCGGCGTTCCAACGCATCGACCAAAAACCTACCGTTGTGGTCCCGGATGTCCTTGAATGTGTTGTCTCGGAAGAGCAGCCGAATAAAGACCGGGGAAGTGTAGACACTCTGTGCATCCTCAAGCAGGACCACGACGTCAGCATATGTCGGTGCGCACAACTGCGTAATCCACGCAACGTGTCCCGATGATCGATCCTCTTGCTGCTCTGTCGCGTCGAGATAATACTTCACGCGGTCGTGAAATTCCACGAAACCCTTGATCAGCTCCTCCGCTCGAGACGGCAATTTGTCTTCACCCATGAGTACTTCCAACCACGCTGTGAATCCCTTGTCGCCACACGCCAATACTGCGCACAGTAGTCTAAAATAATAGACTTTTGCTGGTCTGCACGGCTAGGGTGACCGCTAAACTTAGTTGGATGGCACAACTTTCAGCCCCTTGCAGTCTTCAAGACTTGGACGCACACAACGCAAAGCATCGCTTGCATTCTGCCGGTCTCCAACACCTCGCAGCGTAGACCTTCACGCAGCATTGGCCAAAACTTCTCTTCAATAAAAGCCACAGCGGACTTTACGTAACAGCGACCGCAACTATCGTACCTGCCGCAAGGAAAACTTGAGCTAGCATCTCCATCTTGGTATCTCGTCCTCGTCGCAGTAGCATTTCCTCCTCCGAAACACTACCAATTGCAGAGCCTCCAAACGGTGCGAGGTACGTCGTCCCCACATCCAGTCCGCTTGTGATCACACTCCCAAACTCCAGCACTCGTCCACCAACAAACGTCAGCAACCTCCGCAGCATCTTTTGCAGATCAAAAATGGAAAGCTGACTATGAAATAGTCTTAATTGGGAGTCGGGCAATGGAGTTGTTAGCGCCGTAGTAGAATCGAACGCCGAGAGGTGTTTCAGGTGATAGAATTTGTCGGGGGGTGGGGGGTCGTGGTTCTTCGTTGTGCGCAATTTGAAGTGCGATGAACCACACGACCTCAGCGCCACGATCAATATCGCACCATCGTTCCACTCCGTCTTCGCACTCGAGAGCAGTTCTCTTACTTTAGCGTCGCCGAGCTCGTACATTTGACCTCGCGGGGTCTGCTCCGCTCGACGCCAATCGCGAAACGAAGCGAGGTAGTCACCTCCCTGGATTGAAACGAGCGGATGAATTTGAATGCCAGCCAACTTCCCGAGACGAGCGCGACGACGAGTGTTGAGCGCCGCTGTCATCGCTAGAACGGGCTCCAGTACTACACCGATCTCCAGTTCGCTGCGCTTCCAGTTCCAGGGGAGACATCCAGATGAGAAATGACGTTGCAGTGCTCGGGAAAGAGAGAGCCCGCCTGCCGCGTCGCATACGGTTGAGCAACGCGGCAAGTTCAACCAGACGCACGCGTGCTAAAGGGGGTCGCCATCGACCTCGGGCAAAGCACCGGACGGGTGCAGGACTCAGGCGCCTGCCGCCGGATCGAGTGGTGGTGGGCGCCAAGGCCCATGCATGTCGGCTTCCCGCGCCTCGTCTAGATGCCGATGACGCGGAAAGCGTCGCTGTAGCCATCTTATATCGGGTTAAACAGGGTATCCTGTCTAAGCTCGATACCATGTCGTAACAGATACTCCCTTCCCAAGCCAGCTCGCGGTTATCCTTCCCCCTCTAACCAGTTTTCCGGTGCGGATTAATAAAATCAAGTTTAACGGTGCGAAAAACATAGACAGTCGAACCGACGCGAAGCGATTCGATTGGCCAATGGCGCAGCCAGCTGGCGGCCACGCACCCGAGTCATCCTTTTGTCAAAACAAGGGTACAGAAGACGCAGCAGCCACGATGCCAGCGTCTCTCCCTGGGAAGACGGAGTCACTCTGCACTCTGACAGAGTGGCGATCGACAGCCCTCTGCCGTCTTCAAATGTTTGTTTTTTTCCGATACGAGCCTGTGTTCCGGCGTGTCTTCGGGAGTACAAGCACCAAGAACCGCAAAGAGCCCGTAGCACCAGCAATTGTTGTTTTGAGCTTTCCCAGCTGCTCGCGGTGGTACACCCTTCCTTTAAAGGGTTTTCCATTACAAGCAACAGTTCAATCTCCCTCATGTGGACCTACCGTCCGTGATTATCTCCTACATGCAGATCAGAATCGTGAGGAATCCTGGTTTTGTCATTGCCTCCGTATTCTGGCATCCATAACCCCACCCCTCATGACGCCGAAAAGCCATACAAACCCCAAGTCAAAGAAACGGCCTCGCGTCCGTCAGGTTGCAGTTACCGTGCCAGTGGCCGCCCTCGATATCCGCGATCAAGCCCATTCCTCTTCTCGCCGCGTCCGCGTCAAGTGCCTCCCAGCCTCTACGAGCTCACGCAGCCCACGCCGGCTCTGATGCTGCCAGTTTCCCAGTTCACGGTGCTGCGCCGCGCGTCGGCCGCCGCGCCGAGCCGCGCCTCCGCTTTCCAGCTGACGCTGGCCCGCGCCTTCGCGGCGGAGAGCGGCGTCCCCCAGGAGGAGCTGCTGCGCGCGCTGGACAGGTTCCAGAAGGCGTCGGCCGCCAAGACGGTGCCCTGGTTCCTGGAGAACATGCCGCCCGCCTACTTCCGCTCCATCGACGAGGAGGACCGTCTGCAGCACCTGAACGCCATCACGGCGCTGGTGAACGCGCAGCAGCCCGAGGTCTTGCTGCGGTCGCTCGACCACCGCGTGTTCTCGCACTTCCGCTCGGGCGCCAACTTCCCCGGCCGGCTGGCCAACGTGCTGGACCAGCTGCCGCAGTCGGTGGACGGCGCCACGCTCGCCCGCGTCAAGATCTTCACCGCCCTGGACGACTCGCTGGGGCTCGACATCTTCCGCTTCGGCCAGCAGGAGCCGTTCCTGAACAAGACGCAGGACGAGAAGGCGGCGTACGCCAGCATCCAGCGCTTCTGCGCTGAGATCCAGGCCGGCAAGTACGCCGGCAGCAAGTGTTACCCCGCGCCCGGCGCGCACTTTGAGCCCGAGGCCGTGGACACGTTCCTTAACCACAGCAACACCATGTACGTGCAGTTCAGCAACCCGCGCCGCCTGGCCTGGCAGATGCAGCTGCTCCACAAGGTGCTCGACACGGAAGGAGTCGCCGTGGACGTCGAGCACGAGTGGGAGACCCGCAGCGAGGAGAACAAGCTCGCGAGTGGGGGCGTCCCGCAGACGATGCTCACGATTGCGGCGTCCAACGTCATCCCCAAGAGCTTCATGCAGAAGGCGGCCACCTACCTCGGCCTGTGCAACCTCAACGTGGTGCGCGCCCACCTGGACGTGGTCAAGGACCCGAAGAACGGCGGAGGCCACGTCGCCATGATCCGCATCCTCGTGCAGCCCAGCGAGGAAGCGCTCCAGGACAAGTTCCACTTCGAGTGGTCCAAGATCTCGGGCAACCTCAAGTACCTCAAGTGGGTCGACGACCGACCCGTGCACCTGACACTGCAGCACCCGGAGCTGGGACTCTCGCGCGCCGAGCTCATCTACGCGTACGGCAACATGCTGCACGGCGTTCTAGCCAAGAAGGACCCGTTCGCGTACTCGCTCACGCGTATCATGGAGACGCTGGAGCACGCCCAGCACCTGCCCTTGGCGTCGCGCATCGCCGACTTCTTCCTGGACAAGTTCGACCCGCAGCAGGAGCGCGTGATGACGGAGGCCGAGCAGGACGCAGTCGTGGAGGAGCTCAAGAAGGAGATCCGCCGCAACTGCGAGCACGAGGACGCCATCTTGCTGCTGAACAGCATGGCGGATGCCGTCCGTGGCACCCTTCGCACGAACAAGTTTGTCCGAGACCGCTACGCGCTGTCGCTGCGTATGGACCCGAAGGTCATGGGCTACGGCACGGTCGGCAAGGACACCCCGTACGGTGTCTTCTTCATCTACGGTCGTCGCTTCAAGGGCTTCCACGTGCGCTTCCGCGACATCGCTCGCGGCGGGCTGCGCATGGTCTACCCTAGCTCTACGGATGCCCATGCGCTCGAGAGTGCTCGTCAGTACAACGAGGCGTACAACTTGGCCTTCGCCCAGCAGCTCAAGAACAAGGACATCCCGGAAGGTGGCTCCAAGGCGGTGGTGCTGTGTGACCCCATTGTGGGTCCTATCGGGGACGTCGCTCCGCGCGACTTCATCCTGCGCAAGAGTGTCAAGGCGTTCTCGGACGCGCTTCTGGATCTCAACACCACGGACGAGGCTGTCAAGTCCAAGATCGTGGACTACTACGGCCAGGACGAGCTCATTTACTTGGGCCCGGACGAGAACATTATCCCGGAGGACATTGTTTGGATGACCAAGCGTGCTGCGTACCGTGGCTACCCCATCCCGCGCGCCTTCATCAGCTCCAAGCCCGACGCTGGCTTCAACCACAAGGTGTACGGCGTCACTAGCGAGGGCGTCGCCGTCTTTGCTGATGTCGCTCTGCGCTCGCAGAACATCGACCCCACCAAGCAGCCGTTCACGGTGAAGATCACTGGCGGAACGGACGGGGACGTTGCTGGCAACGTTATCAAGATCCTGCACCGCGAGTACGGCGACAACCTGCGCATTGTCGGCATTTGCGACGGCACGGGCGTCATTGAAGACCCGCAGGGTCTCGACATGCCGGAGCTTCTGCGTCTGGTGCACGAGTCGCTGCCGCTGTCCAGCTTCGACGGCTCCAAAGTTTCGTCGTCGGGTGTGAAGCACGACATCAACACGCAGGAGGGCATCCGCGCGCGTAACTCGATGCACAACCGCGTGAAGAGCGACCTGTTCATCCCAGCGGGCGGCCGTCCCAACACCATCAACGAGAACAACTGGAGTGACTACCTTGACGCCGACGGGAAGCCGTCGTCGGGCCTCATTGTGGAGGGAGCCAATCTGTTCATCACGCCCGAGGCGCGTCAGCTGCTGTTCGACAACGGCGGCGTGGTGATCGTCAAGGACAGCTCGGCGAACAAGTGCGGGGTGGTGTGCTCGTCGTACGAGATCGTGGCCAGCATGCTGCTCGAGACGGACGAGTTCCTGGCGGTCAAGGACGAGCTGGTCGTTGAAGTGGTCGACAAGCTGCGTGTTCTGGCCCGGGTGGAGGCCCAGCTGCTCTTCCGCGAGTACAAGAAGGACCCGACGTCGGCGCTGCCACCGGCCAGCGAGCGCATCAGTCGGGCGATCACCCGCGTGCACGACGCCGTCCTGACGCACTTCGACGACGTGTGCGACGAGGACCAGCAGATCCTGTTCACGCTCATCGAGGAGCACCTGCCGCCCAAGCTCCGCGAGCTGGCGTTGGACCGCGTGCAGCAGAACGTGCCGCTCGCCTACATCCGCTCCATCGTCGCCTCAAGCCTGGCCAGCAAGATCGTGTATCGCGAGGGCCTGCAGTTCACGGAGGCGCTGCCGGACACCAACCTGGGCAACATGGCGCTGCAGTACCTCAAGCAGGAGAAGAAGGTGCAACGGCTCGTGAAGGACGTGCGGGCGTCGCAGGTGCCCAACAAGGACGACATCGCCGATCTGCTAGCGCGTGGCGGCGTTCGTGCCGGCATGGACACGCCCAACTAAACTGAATAGATGTATCATTCATAACTTCGTGCGTGATATTCGATCGCGCCCTCTGTCACTTGCGCCAACCAGAACGGAGATCGACGCCATCACTGACCGAGTTGTTGCTGGAGGCACGGGGTTCCAACTCCGACGAATGAGCTGATGCTACCATTTATCACTTGAGGAATTAGTGTAGTGGCTTAGATCCTTCTGTCCTACCTAGAGCCGGACGCTATCGCTGTCCTCGAGAAAGGAAAGTGACCAAGTTGTGGTGTAGTGAACGCTGAAAACTGGAGGTCACAGTGAACTGCTTATCTAGCGTCGAGAAATCCAATCTGTGCGTTGCGTTGATGGCACAGTAATCATTGCAACTTGCAAGTGAAGATGCAATGGACTGCTACATGTAGCACAGATCAGTCCTGTTGTACGTTATCCCTTGCGTCTAATGAGATCGATAGTAGTGAGCTCCCATTTGGACGCTTGTCACTGACGAAGCTTGATGGTGCGGACCTCTATCCTCGTCAACTCGGTCGATCGGCAGACGGTATCAAAGTGGGTCTACCGGACGATGGCATCACGTTCAACGCATTCCACGTTATCGCGAAGGGCGCCAAGTTTGTTGGCAGCAACATCAGAAGCATCAAGGGCATGCTCGAGCTCGCGTCCACGACGAAGGTGCGTCCCGTGACCCAGAAGCTTCTTATGAGCACAGTGAACCGGTGTCTCCAGATGATGCGTGACGGCACGGTCCGCTACCGTGTCGCGCTGAAAATAAAAAACTGCAATTGCTCCGATGTACATTCACTTATCTACCTAGTTCCAGAGACAGAAACTCCAAGCAAAAGCAAGAACAAACAGGCGTGAAAGCATAGCATAGATTGTCAGTTGCAAGAAACTACCTTTTTCTTTATACGGCTCGCTCCTTCAGCCACTTAGCCAGCGTTTCACGGTCGCGGCAGTAGGCAGCACTCTTGAGCCGCACTCCCTCCAGAGCTACCTCGAGCCGGCGCTTGTATCCTGACGTGTCCTTGCCCGCCATAAATGCGTCCACCTCGACGGTCATCGCTTCGCTTTGGAAACGAGACACGACGCCGCACACAATGGAACCCAGCGTCATCGCAGAGTACTTGTTCGCCAACAAGTCCCACGTGTCTTGCACGTACTGCCACGCAACCTGGGCACCGAGCTTGTCGCTGGCCACACTGATAAACGGGTAATGAATATCCTGCGACCGAACGTTCTCCACAGCCCACTCCAACACTTGGAGCTTGGCGGCGGTGCCAGAGACAGAGCCCATCGCGTCGAGGCAGTCGTTGCGCTCCTCGGCAAAGTCACTCTTGTTGTGCAGGTCCTGCAAAAGCTTGGCGTTGATCGCGTCTCCGTACGAAACTTCGATGTCAAACACGGCACCACGAAGATCGCCGGATAGGGCTGACGCGTCTCCAGCGATATACGCGTGGAAGCGCTTTTTCGCTTCCTTGATGACATCCTGAGCATTGGCAAGACCCAACCGGTAAATCACGGTCTTACGGAACTCGCCTTCATCCGCGTCCGCTTGCTTCGACGCGTCGGCATCCCAGCCCAAACGCTTCATCACATGCTCGAAGAGCGTGCGAACGTAGCACTGGAGCTCTGGGTAGAATGACTCGTCGCGGAACAGGTTGGAGTAGTAACCCATGTTGCGCGAGATCTCCTTCCAACACAAGGAAGCAGATTCATCGACATAGGCGCTCGTGAAGTCCAAGGCAACCGGGAGATCCAGCACTCCAGCGCGGGCAAACGTGAACACGGAGTTCAGCAGGCTAACGCGATCGGGAACGCCAAGAAGCTGCTCCTTTACAGGAATCTCGAGGCGCTTCCATAGGGCCGGAGAGTAGTTCACGAGATAGAAACTGGCCTGGTTCGGGTTGAGCTTGATCCAGCCTTTCATCCCGGTTGGCACTTGGATCTGTTTGTTGATGTCATCGCCAGCCGCCAAAGGTGTCGTGGGCGCCGTCGAGCACTTAAGCGAAGCGGTCTTGGCGTCCCAGATTCCAAGGCGCTTGGCAGCGCTGGGGTCAGCCGACGTGCAAAACGTTAGTGGTACGTCCCACAGCGTGTGGTCACCACTGTTCAAACGCGTATCCGCGAAGAAACGCTCCTGAACGAGAACGCACTTGCCGTCTGCGTCCAGACTCACAGTCACCAAGGGAAAGCCAACCTGCTTGGTCCAAGTATCGGCCATATCCTTCAACTTCTGGCCGGATGCTTTTTCCAGCGCCTCCCACAGGTCCTCCGTCACCGTGTTCTTGTAGCTGAACTTGACCAGGTAGTCGTGCACCCCGCGGTAGAAAACGTCACGGCCAAGGTACTCCGACAGCATGCGTACCACGCTTGATCCCTTGTGGTACGAAATGGCATCGAAGATTTCGTCCGCCTCGTCAGGGTGATTCACCACCACTTCGATCGGGTGCGAAGATACCATAGCGTCCTTCACGAAAGCAGATCCAAGCATGACATCCTGCACAAACGTCTCCCACAGCTTCCACTCCGGGAAAATGTGGTCGGCTGCATCAAACTCCATAAACTGTGCAAAGCCCTCGTTCAGCCAGAGACCTGTCCACCAGTCCATCGTCACAAGATTACCAAACCACTGGTGCGACAGCTCGTGACAGATAGCGCGCGCAGCATCCGCCTTAATCTCGTGACTGCTGAGCTTCTGGTCCACGAGCAAGAACGTCTCCGTGTACGTCACCAGTCCCCAGTTCTCCATAGCACCCAGGAAGTCCGGGATTGCCACCATATCCAGCTTTTTCAGCGGGTACGGGATACCAAAGCTCTCGGTAAAGAACGATAGCGCCTTGGTCGCCACATCCAGTGCGAATCGCCCACGCGCGCTCTGTCCTAGCGCCGTGTACACGTTCACCACGACGCCTTCCGTGGTCAAGTCCGATATCATGTCGAACTCTCCCACCACCATGGCCACGAGGTACGTCGACATGACCGGAGACTCTGCGAACTTCCAGACCTTCTCCATCGCCCCTCCCACGTCCGACCGTGTGTTCTTGCGGATGTGCGCGTTCTTCTTGGGTCTCACGAGGGTCTCCACCACGTGAGCATTGGACAGCGCCACGAGGTCCGTCTCCGTGACCATGGAGATCTCGAACGTCGCCTTCAGTGCGGGCTCATCCCAGCAGACAAAAGCGCGACGAGCGTCGCAAGCTTCGAACTGCGTGACGGCGAGCACGCGCTTCTCCCCCTGGCGCTCGTACTCGGTGCGGTAGAAGCCGCGCAGCTGGTCATTCAGGAAGCCGTGGAACTGCAGCTTGAGCGTCACCTTGGAGCCGGCCGCCAGCGGCTCGGCGAAGTGGAAGGAGACCGAGTCGTCCTTGGCCTGGTACGTGATCTGCTGCGCTTGCTGCGTCTTCCCGGCGGCCGCGTCCTCCACCGACACGTCGAACGCGTAGAGCTCCACGGCGTGGCAGGTGATGACGGACGTGGCCTCGTCTACGCGCAGCAGGACGCGCTCCGAGCCTTCGAAGCGGAAGTTGAGCAGGTCGATGAGCTCATAGTCCACGTGATACTGCGGCGCGCAGGCGTCGGACGGAGACGAGAGAGGCGTGAGCACAAGCGCGAGACAGAGAGGGAGAGAACGAGGCACAGGGGGCTCACCTTCTCCGGCGCCACGCACGTCGGCAGGCGCTTGAACACCTCGGGCTCGTCGGCGGGCATGACACAGGAGTGATGGTCAAGTGCGCGCTTGGCCAAAGATCTGATTGTGGACTCTATTCGGCGACAGTTTGCGCATTGTCGACGAATGCCACATCCAGGAGCCACATTCAGGATGGATACAGATGTCAGAAATAAGCCTAGCTACAAATGTGATGCCTGTTGTGCCAAGGCTATGATGGTGCAGACGGCGCGAACAAATATCCTGAAAGGCGCTGAAGGTAAGTCCCGGAAAGATCATAGTAGACGGTTAGCGACTACAAAGGCTAACACCAAACAAGTTCTCACTTTTGATTTCTCCTTTGAAGTCCCATTGACAGATCGCTTTTGTTCAGCCAGTCACTGGGTGCTAACAATAAAGGTAGTCGGCCCTATTCATGATCGACAATTCATGGGAACTGTTTGCTTGGAGCTACAAGTAGAGCGCCTCGGCCAGCTGTGGTTATAGCCTCCAGTACTGAATCTCCACATCGGAGGCTTGAAGCCGCGCCAAAATCCAGGTGTTTGCCTCATTTAAGATCTTGCGTGTCCAAGCGCATCTGCGTGACGCGGTTGCCGCACGGTTGACAACCTGGACTCGTTGTGGGAAAGCTTTGCAGATCCAAGAAACCAGCATGAATATGTTGCTGATGTATTGGTGTTCATCGAGATCATCAAGTCTTGCTAGCAGACAGTAAGCGAGGAGGTTAGCTCGACTGAGCAATAAGGACGCGGACACTGCATCACCCTCTTGTTGGTTTTGCAAGTCAAGTTTTACCGATATTTGAAGTAATAAGCGATCGCGTTGCTGCGACTTAAGATGTTGTTGGAATCTTACGGTTTCCTAGTCCACATAAGCAAATCGTACTCCATGTACAGTGAGTGTAGTAGTAGTATTCATCACCTTGAACGATACTTCAAGTACATGTTTGTATGAACTTTGACCGACGAAGGTAATCCTACGGCAACTACGTCAATTCAATCCGCCGCGACCCCTCTTCCTCAAGCGCCTTGATCAGCGAGAGCATCAGCTCATTTGTCGGAGTAGGTACCCCGTGCCGCTTGCCTCCAGCAACAATTCGGCCAGTGATGGCGTCGATCTCCGTTCTGGTTGGCGCAAGTGACAGTAAAGACAGAATCCAGAATATGCAACGCAAAACGCAGAGTCCTACCTCGAACCGCGACGCAGATCTGCCAGCATGGAGCACACGTTGGTACCAGTGTTGCGAGCCACTTCGAGGATATCTCCCACCAGTTCCTGCACACGAAAGAGAAAACTTGTCAGCAATTTACTAGCATCAGTGTTTTTTCTTCAAACCACGCGTACATTCTGAGAGCAAGTCAGGGGAATCTGCTCGCGCGTGGCTACTGCAAGGGCCTCCTGCACCACCATACTCACGCAGTGCCGGCTGCCTTCGCTAGCAGCCACACTCTAAACAAGCACAACAAGCCAATAGTGTTAGTGGAGTGACGCGAACACGCCATGGGGACAGACAACAGTTAAGAAATGACCTGGTTTGGTGCGTCCAACAGGGATGCGAGGGGATTGATCGCAGCATTGACAATCAACTTGCGCCAGAGCATCGCTTGCATTCTGCCGGTCTCCAACACCTCGCAGCGTAAACCTTCACGCAGCATTGGCCAAAGCTTCTCTTCAATAAAAGCCACAGCGGACTTCATGTAACAGCGACCGCAACTATCGTACCTGCCGCAAGGAAAACTTGAGCTAGCATCTCCATCTTGGTATCTCGTCCTCGTCGCAGTAGCATTTCCTCCTCCGAAACACTACCAATTGCAGAGCCTCCAAACGGTGCGAGGTACGTCGTCCCCACGTCCAGTCCGCTCGTGACCACACTCCCAAACTCCAGCACTCGTCCACCAACAAACGTCACGCCATTCGCAAACTGCCACTGATCCTCTGCTCCGCTTAACCCCCTTCCTTCCCTGCCTTCCGGCACTTCACCCAGTCCGTTCTGGAGCAGCACACATAGTGCGTCATTCTTCAAAACGTGCCTGCTCCTCTCTCGAAGCTCTCGGATCGCCCCACCACTGTCGTACGCCTTCACCGCCACCAACAACACGTCCAACTTGTCGTCTTCGCGGCTATCCTCTCCTACACTCTCCAGCGTGCGGACTCGAACGTTCGGAGCCCCCGAGACCGTCGCCACCTTCCCGTCCGACCCCGCTCGAAATTCCAGCGTCTCCTCCTTCTGCGCTTCAAGACGCAACCGCAGCGTCTCCATCGCCGTCCAAGCCTCGAATCGTTCAGGCTTGATGAACGCGTCCACTGTGAGCGTCGGCAACTCTCTCTTCGCCTCGGAATCGATGGCCAACAGTCCCAGTCGCGTGAAAAAGATGGTCCCGATCGCCCCCAGGCCCAACACGCCCACGTGCAATGCGCTGGAACGGGTAGCGGCGATTCCTTCCACTGCGTCTTGGGAGTGCAGCGCCGAGTAGGCGGAGCGTCCCAGCGCTCGGTACGCGCCGGAATTCCTCGTCGCGGACAGGCAGCGACCTCCGCCTATCCGCAGCATCTTTTGCGGCTCAAAACTGGGAACCTGAGCGTGAAATTGGAGTCCTAATTGGGAGTGGAGCGCCGTCGAGATGGATAGCGTTCGGGCAATGGCAATGAAGCTGTGGTGTTCGATCTCATTCACCTGTTGCGATGACGCTCAGTAACTCCCCGCCAGAAGGGTTTGCACACCAAACGACGCGTCGTTTCCCCCGGCAAACTCCGTCTAGCGCTCGGACGCTAGTGTCAATGCCCCATCGTGCTCTCACGTTCGACTCCTCGGCGTCTTCGGCCTTGGCAGTCGAAGATGAAATCACCCAGTGGCTCAGCAGTCAAGCGGACGAAGCCACTGGATCCGTGGCGCTGTACGAAGACCCGGACTTCCCTTCGGAGGTTTCGAGTCTGTACTTCGACCCGAGCAAACTCCCGGACTACGTGCCTCAGCAGAACGCCGAGTCTGCAGGCCACGTCTTCTGGTACCGCCCGACGGAATATACAGGGGATGCCGACTACTTCAAGAGCTCCGCTGGTTGTGGCGTCCTACGTGAAGGGTTACTCAACGACGCGTGGCTACTCGGCGTGTTCGCTGCTGTAGCGCTGCACCCAGAAAACCTCGTGGAGAACCTCTTCGTGTCCGAGTCACTGCACAGCTTCAAGCAGTTTGGAGTCTACACGTGCCGATTCTACAAGGACGACAACTGGGTGCCCGTGACAACGGACACTCGGGTCCCGTACTCGATGGAGCTGCAGCCGGAAGACAAGGTCTTCAGTGGCGGCGTTTCAGCCTTCACGCCGCCGGGGTCTGCACTCTACGGCAGCAGCGTCGACAAGAATGAAGTGTTCGTTCCGCTCCTGGAGAAGGCGTATGCTAAACTGCATGGCAGCTACCAGACACTGGATGAGAAATATGGCGGCGGGATCGGAGGCAGCGCCGGCACGAGCAGTGGACGTATCCTGGAGGCCTTTCTGGACTGCACCGGGGGTAGTGCCCATCGAGTCGACCTGCAACATGAGCGTGTCAAGCAACTTCAGTTTGATCAAACCACAGCGGGGAACCCAGCGGCAGCAGCTTCGAGTCCATCGATGCTGCTGTGGAAGCAGTTGCTGCGCTACAAGCGGAAGAAGTGCATCCTCACGACACAGCTACGACAGCTCTCGTTCAACGCGCACGACGTCACGGCAATGGGCATCGTGAAGAACCGGCAGTATGTGATTCAACACGTGACCGAAATGGGGCTCCCGTCTACTGGATCGGGGGGCGCAGGCTCGGCTGGACATCAAGGACCGGAAGAAGTGCTGCGTTTTGTGAAGCTCAAAACGGTTTGGGGGCGTGGCATGTGGAAGGGGGAGTGGTCAAACGACGACAGCAAGTGGGAAGAGCACGCGCAAATTGAACAGGCAATGCGCGCCGATCCGCGTTGTGAGTTCTCGCGCTCGGGGCACGACGGGTGCTTCTGGATGGTCTGGGAGGACTTGCTGGACACGTTCACCGAGCTCTTTGTGGTGCATGTTTTCCAGCCCGACGTGCGTCAATACTGCGTGAGAGGAGACTGGGTGGGCACAACCGCTGCTGGGGCTCCTGCGAAGACGTCCACTGCAGCAACTCCAGCACCTCCAGCACCTCCACCAACCACAGGAGGCGATGATCGTCATCACAGCTCACAACATTCGCCACGTCATCCTGCTCGCACGAAGGAGACAATGATTGAAAAGACCAGGTGGGGGTGGGTTCACGAGGCCGACCCCAATTGGCATCGCAACCCGCAGTTCAAGGTGTCCGTGCCACTGGAAAGCCTCAGTACGGGAAATGGAGAGATAACTGTGGACAAGTCAGTGAGTGGCGTGCTTCTGTCTCTCACCCAGCGCGACTTCCGACTGTATGGCGGGGATAACTACGCGATCAACTTCGTACTGCTCCGTGAGAAGTTGACGCTTGCCACAGCGTCCTCGAACGACCCGCCGCCTGCTCTATGGGAATTCAAGCGCAGCCACGTTGTGGCCGAAGCTCACTCGTACGAAACTTCATCGTCTACTATCGATTGGGCTGGCGTAGCTGCCCCTACAACTCCAGCCACTCCGGCCGCGCCTTCCTTATCCCATCCAGTGACTCCGATGGCAGGTGCCGGTGTCGCGTCTGGCAGTAGTGGAGGCCAGCCAAAGGCACTCCCTGAACGCGAACTAGTGAAGGAGGACGTCACCATTTCCCCCGGAGCAGCCTACTATCTCGTTCCATACACGACGAACGCCAAGGTCGAGATGGAGTTTTTCCTGCGCGTCGTGGCACCGCAACCCGTGCGTGTCGAGCGCGTTCCTCCTATTATGTCGGTGGTTCGTACTGGGCGTTGGCGAGCCGATGATGGAGGAGCTGCAAACGGTGATACCAATGGCGCTCTTGCTGGAGGCACCAGCAGTACCGGTGAAATGGCAAATGCCGGCGGACCCCTACTGACGTTGCCACTGCCACAGTCTCATGTCGCCGGAGAGGAGAACCCGGCATGGTGTCAAAACCCGCAGTTCTGGGTCCGCTTTGCAGAGCGCTCACCACGTGAGCTTCGGAGATTGCGTAAATTGCTATCTGCCAAGGCACACGTGACCATCAAGGTTGTGCTTCGCAAGACCTCCCACCGTGCGTCCCTCGGCTCCAAGACTCGACAGCAACGCGAGGCAGCTAAGGACCGAGCCAACCTAGTCGGGATTACTGCCGTGCGAGCAACACCAGCCATATCCACCCCGCCTGTCATCGTCGGGGGGTCTGGCAGTTCAGCAGCTACACAACTTCGAGCACACGTCAAGGGCCAGAAGACCAACTTCCTGGGCGAAATTATTGATTCCCCGTTCGCCAAGGCCACAGCGATCAGTGAACGCTTGATACGCGGCACCAAGGCCCCCAGCAATCAAAAATCCGAGAAGATTGCGGACGATTTGGACGATGATGGCGAAGCTCCAGAGCAGGCTGAACCTGGATCGGTTTCTGGCAATTTCCCGACGCCCAAGCTTGTCGTGAAGCCGACGGAGTGGTGTCGCTTGTCTTCGTACACCAGTCCAGCGTCGGCTTGCATGTACCTTCGGAAGGTGCCGAAGGAATGGTTGCTGGCCTCCGATTCACCTAGTGCTGTCACTTCCAGCGGTGGAGGTGGTCTGTTTCTGATCCCTACTTTGGGTGAACCTGGCGCTGAGGGCTCATTCGAGCTCCAGGTTGATAGCGACTTCCCGCTGCTCGTTGATGAGCTGCCCAAAGGTGCAGGTGCTGTTCAAAGCATGCCTGGCGAGTGGACAGCAGCGAAATCGGGAGGCTGCCACCTTCACCCTGATTGGAGACAGAACCCCAAATTCTACTTGCAGATGCAAGGCGTGCGCCCGGCCAAAGTACGCGTCACGCTCACTCGATCGGAGCGGGAGTGGAAATCCCGATGCCAAAGAGACTCAGTTGGTACCATGATTGGCTTCTACCTGTTCCGAGGCGGTTCAGGCAAACTCCTGCGTCCTGCTGATGCATCTGCGGAAGGAGGTAGCGCCAACTCCACGACACACCCCATCGTGATTAATGGTCGGGCATGGAGCGAGACGGACTTTGTGCCTCTGCACTCTGTCAGTTCGCCATCCGAACTCGTCCTCTCTGCAGCAGCAAAAGGTGGGTATGTGATTGTTCCTGCCACTTACGAGCCTGGCAGACTGGGGAAGTTCGTGCTTTCGGTGCAGTGCGACGCTGAGTTTGCACTCACTTGCGACGGCGAGTAGGTGGGGGTATGGACAACGAGAGGAGCAACCCGGATGAAGCAAACAAAATTTACAGTAAAATAAGACCCATTAGTTTATCGTTTCGATCACAACAGCACTGCCACCTATGGGGAGGAATCGTGCTACCCGTAGTCAATGCCCCAGCGGCTCTGTCTGTCTTGACCCGAACCTTGTTGATAACGGAGCTGCAGGGTTGGCGTAGATGTCTCCATCGTTCTTGACGCCTACGTCTGTGCCGATCTGATCCCACCACTGTTGCTGCAAGCCTGGGAAATTGCAGTGGTTGCGATTTTCACAGTCCATGGGGGATGCCAAGGACTGCTGGTCACTGCCTTCGTCATCGGTATCGTTTGTTGCAATGCTCAGTGCCGAGTTATAGTTATTGTTGCTGTTTGCCTTGGGATTCATCATCTCGACGCAGTCCAGAAACAGATCCGCCGAGTTGCTACGTTCGCGTCCAGGGGTGCACTGTCGTCTCAAAATCTCCACCCTCGACTTGCCCATCCACCGTTTCTTCTCACTCCACGCATTTTCGGAGTCAGGGGGCGTATCCAACGCGCTGGACATGCTTCCACAGCTACTACTCGACGACGAAAACTCGTTTTCCGTCAAATGCAGTCCCGGCAGCCCCATCCACGCCGACTGCCGGTTCTGCAACGTCGGTCCTTGGAGGGGCATGGGCACATCCAGCTTCACCGCACTCGAGAGCGCTCGTGCCGAAGGAGGGAACAACGACGTCGAGACTCTACTCTCCACTGGAAATAGAGCCTTCGGTGATGGCAGAGTCATTGACATCGGCAACGGCACCGCCATCGACATGGCCAAGGACGTCGACACCGAGATCCCTCTGTGCGACAGCCTCAACGGCGACAGCAACGTCGGAATGCCCGATCCAAAGCCCCCCGCTCCAACCGGCGAGCTCACGGACAACGGGGACGGCAAACTTAGCGCTGCCGAAGCTGCTGCAGCCCCACTCCATATTGAAGGTGCCGGCGGAACGTGCATCTGCTCCTGCTTGGGCATTGCCATGGACCTGTTCATCTGCTCTAAAGTGGCCGTTTCCGTCTGGCTCCGACCCTTCTCGTCCAGTTTGGCCGCCTGGCGGCAGCGCCGGCGGTAGGTCGAGTACCAGTGGTTCTTGATGGCGTTGTCGGTCCGGCCGGGCAGCAGCTTGGCGATCTCGGCCCAGCGGTTGCCGAGCCGCTCCTGGGCCGCCAGGATGAGCTGCGTCTCGTCGGCGCGCCACGGGGCCTTGTCGATGTTGGGGTCCAGGAAGTTGAGCCAGCGCGTGCGGCACTGCTTAGGCGTGCGGCCGGGCAGCAGCGCCGCGGTCTTGGCCCAGCGCTTGGTGCCGCAGTCGCGCACGAAGCGCAGGATCACGGCGTCGTCCTCGGGCGTCCACGCGCGGCGCTTGTCCGGGCCGTTGCTGGAGGCGCCTAAGATGGGCGAGTCCGACGCGGATAAAACCGGCGAGTGCGTGGCTTGCATGGTGCTAGTTGCTAGTTTGCTATGGTTAGCCGCGGCCACTGTCGCATTGAGGGGTGGGTGGGGGAACGCCGTGCCTTGCCTTGCCGCGGTCCGGGTGGTCGGCGGCTAAAAGGTTTTTGAAGTCGCCGCAAAAGCGTGCGGGCAGTTCCTGAAACGGACACCGGCGCGTGATTGGCTCGCAAGGACCACGGGTAGGGCTATGACTCACGAGGATTGGCTGAAAAAGGCCGTAACGGTCGCCGATGTGGTAGACGAGCCATACGACCTTTTAAGATGGAGCGGAGACTTTGGTCGGCGAGGCGCTTGCCGCTCTGCTTGCTGCTTTCTTGGTTGTCGCCGCTGTCTTGGCTGTACATATTGCCTCCCGCACGGCGGGGACAACAGCCGGCGTTGCCAACGTTGGCAATGCGCGGCCCGTCGCAGGCAGATGGCAACGGATCTGCGGCGGAATGGCGTCAGGGTGGCCGTTGAAACCCCGTGGAAGAACAGCGTCGAGACCGCTCCTGTCGTTTGGGGAGGGGCCCCAAGGAAGGCCTACAGGCGGCGCCTTGAGCTTGATGCTGCACCAACAACAGCTTGCAGCTTGCAGAGCCGCGCGGGGCTGGCATCGTGGCGCCGCGCAGCAGCCTGATCTCGCCTCGACAGGTGGGCTGATTCTGCTGAGACTGCCTAGATACGGTCGGCGTCCGTTTCGCGACGAATCAGGCGCCGACAGGATTGCTTCGAGTCGCTTGCACTGCTGCTATCCTTCGAGGTTCGTTCGTCGCGCCCGGGCTGTGAGCTCCATGCTGCTCCGCGAAAGCAGATTGCCAAATGCGTGTGTGGCTGCACCGGGTTTGCTGCATTGCAGCTGCAGGGTCCGGTGCCGTTGAGCTGCCATCTTGCCTACATGTCCAGGAAACGCCGTTGAACGGCAAGTAGTTCGGGCCGGCAGAGATTCTGCAGCGAGAGCGGGCGCTCAACGCTCACGCTGTAAATCGACAATTGGCATTCGACCACCGTATTTCTTCCATTTGACACAAGGAAGGGTGCAGAATAATAGCTGGCAAGGAAGCACCGTTTGACGCTGAAGAGCCTGCGTTGATGGGATACTTGGCACTGATGAACGAGGGCGGTAGCACAATCTCCCAGCAGCTCGGGACCGTCGCTCTTGTCACGCGTGGCGTGGCGTCTGCATCGCCAAGACGCCCAGATCGACATTGGAGCTGCGGAGTGAAAAACGGAATGTCATTGCCATTGCCATTGCCTCGCTCAGCAACTGCGAAGCCTTAGCTCCGCCGCTGTGAAGTCGCTGCATCGCGTCACCAAGAGGCCCTCGACGAGCTCTTCGCTGAGTCTTCAATCGCCGAATGTATCCATGTCCTGTTTCCGCCAATCAAAAGCCACCCTCTTAAAAAGGATCCACATTTCCCCCTTTCGAAGCAAAAAGCAGGATAGCAAGCATGTCGACGCTCACCAGCACGGACATGGGCGAGCTCAAGCGCCCCAGCACGCGCGTGCACGCGCCTCCGGGCGGCGGCTCCAGCTGGAGCTTCGGCGACGACTCGACGCCCGCCCCCACTGGCCGCAAGCGCATGAACCACCACCAGCAGCAGCAGCAGGACGCCTCGATGGAGATGCCTCCTCCCGCGCCCGTTCAGACTCAGACGCAGACGCAGGCTGCGTCTCCCGCGCCTCAGAGCGACGCAGTGGTGCGCGTGGCGCTGCTCAAGACCAGCAACGACGCTGAGCTCGTGGACGTCGCCGTGCAGAACTGCCTGGCCAAGCTGCAGGCCCAGTCCGTGAGCGCCGAGACCTTCACGGTCGTGAGCCTGGAGCAGCTGCCGTACGCGACCAACAAGCTGACGGAGTTCGGTGGCTTCGACGGCGTCATCTGCTTCGGCTTCCTCAACACGCAGGACCCGCAGTTCGCGGCGGTCAGCGCGGCGTTGGCGCAGAGCTTCATCAAGATCAGCGTCAAGAACGTGCGCCCCGTGGTGCAAGCTGTGTTCGTCGGAGAGCCTCGTGTGGCCTCCGTGAAGGTGCGGGGAGGATGGGGCGCCGAGTTCGCGGACGGAGTCGTGCCTCTGATCAACTTGGGCGGCTTTGTCGGACCCATCGCCCACCCGGCGTCCGGCGCGCCGGTGAAGAAGCACTTCGAGGTCAGTCGCGGCAATGTGCTGCCGGCGAAGCTGCTGCGTGGATCGAAGACGGTGCTGCAGTCGCTGGAGATCATGAGGGATTCGCTGTACGAGCACGGAGCCAAGGGCATCCGCGGATTGGGACGCAAGTTCCGTATTATTGACGACGATGGCAACCGCTCGCTGAGCTTGGACGAGTTCAGCAAGGCCATTCGTGAACATGCGCTGGAGCTGAGTGAGAAGGAGGTGGAGGAGCTGTTCCACTTTATTGACGCGAACAAGTCGGGCGGCGTGGACTTTGACGAGTTCCTGCTGGCTGTGCGTGGAGAGCTGAACGAGCGCCGCACGCAGCTGGTTCTGGCGGCTTTCAAGATCCTGGACGCGGACGGAAGCGGCGTCGTGGACCTGAACGACATCAAGGCCAAGTACAACGTCAAGGAGCACCCTGACGTGCTGCAAGGCCGCAAGACGGAGGACGATGTGCTCCTCGAGTTCCTGGACACGTTCGACGGCGGCGAGAAGGACGGCAAGGTCCACCCGAGCGAGTTCGTGCGCTACTACGCCAACGTGAGCGCGTCCATCGATGACGACGACTACTTCGAGCTGGTGATCCGCAACGCCTGGCACATCAGTGGCGGTGAGGGCTGGTCGGCCAACACCACTTGCCGCCGTGTGCTCGTGAAGCACGCCGACGGCTCTCACACTATCGAGGAGGTGAAGGACGACATCGGCATCGCCGCCGGAAACGTGGAGGGCATCCGCGCTAACCTTCAGGCACAGGGCATCAACGACATCCAGTCTGTGAGCACGACCGGGAGCGTTCAGGCCGAGAGCGACGCCAATAAGCGCTCGAACGACACCTTCCGCCCTCAGGTGGCACGAAAGAAGCAGCACGGCGCCGGCGAAAGCTCCATCATTTTCGGCTGAGTGCATAACAATACACCATTCATCTTAGCGTGGAAATTGTAGCTTCTTGAAGCATGCAAAGGTAAACGAACAGATTGGGTAGGTTAGCTAGTGATCGTGCCGCTGAAGCCGAGATTAAAGAAACCAAAGCAACAAAATGGATGTAGAGACGCCGGATTCTGTCAAGAGGTTGGTGTATTCATCTGCTTAAATCAAGCGCGTCCACGAGCATCGGACGCCTAACTCCATGCACTCTAGCACTACAATAGTTAATGGGGGATTTGTGTGCCTCAACTTGGTGTACTTTGTCCTCATTCTGGATCAGAGTATATTAAAGTATGTTGAATTGGCGATCATCGGCAGCACAAATCCCCACTTGTACACATGAAAATATGCATTCAATGCACACAACACGCCACGCACCTTTCGCCGATCCATCGCAGTGACGTCCTCGCCACCTGTAGTCCACCAAACACCACCACCACGAACGAAATGTAACAACACTCGAACGCCATCTCGTCTTCGCTCCTCAAAAAGAGTTCCCAGGGTCGTATTGGTCGCGTCAACCAACCGAATCAGCAGCCAAAACTGCCTCCTCGACGGCTGATCGTCACCCTTCAGATCACTGAGGGGGTTTATCTGCAAGTCCTGAAGCCATCCAGTCGATCGAAACACTTAGTTCTCCGGGATGTCCAGCTCGCCCTCGGTGATGAGGCGCTGGATCTCCGTGGGGGCCTCGCCATTGACCGTGCAGCCAAGCGAGGAGGCCGTGCCCAGGATCTCCTTGACCGTGCCGGACAGGTGGCGGGCCATCGAGCGCTCGCGCATGATGCGGGCCACGGAGATGACCTGGTCGAGCGACAGGTTGCCGTCGTGCTTGATGTTCTTGACCTTCTTGCGGTCACGCGGGGGCTCCTTGAGCTCCTTGACCAGCAGTGACGAGGCGCTGGGGATCAGCGTGACCGTGGCCTGACGGTTGATGATGGTGAGCTTCACCGTCACGTTCAGTCCCTTCCAGTCCTTGGTGGCCTTGCAGATGTCCTCGCCGATCTTCTTGGGGGACAGACCGAGCGGACCGACCTTGGGGGCCAGAGCCGAAGCAGGGGCAACCTCGCCGCCCACCGTACGCAGAACGACGACCTTCTCTTCGCCAGCCGGAGGTGGAGCGCCCATGTTGTTTATAGAGGATGCGAGTGGGGAGTAGAAGCTTCGGGGATTGAGAGCGAACTCGAATGACCGGCGCAGGGCGGGACGGAGGCCACCGCAGCTCCTCGACCAACCAACGCTGAGGCACCGCGGTAAGTACGAACGCCTAGGGAACAGCATGCTTATGCTAATTGAAAGGGACAGAGCTCATGAGGTTTTATTGCTCCAGTTTTTGTCCGGGTTTGGAGCTTCCACTTACAGTTCACAAGTCAATTAAACCCATGGGCGGCCCGCAGGTTGCCAACCCGTCAAACAATTTCCTCACCTGGCCCCGGCCAGGTGATTACGGACGGCGAAACGAGAAACACGGCACTCAATCCTCTGCCAATATGGTGCGTATTACCATAATACGCACCATATTGGCAGAGGATTGAGTGCCGCATAATACTATTATGCGTGTTTGCGGTGTACCAATAATGTCCTAGCAAGTCTCTTCGACCAAGTTGGAAGTTCGCAAAGGTTCAACATACGCTCGTTTATCGCCCCCCGCATAACTTGAATGGAGAAGTATGGACTGACGACTCGAAGCATACAGTTGATGCAGCATGCGGAACACGCTTTGATCAGAGAAAAATGACCGCTAGGGGAACATGAAGCACAAGATCATCTACTCGGCGTTCTAACTGAAGATCGACTGCAATAAGCAACAGGCTTCAATCAAAGTCCAAGCCCAAACTGGGTTTATTTCAACCCGCGTTTTGGCCGCCAGAGAGGGTGCAGCGTCGGCACCACGTTCCCCAAAGCAAGTTAGCAAGAACACAACAATGCCCAGTAAACTCATACGTTGGTCGTACCTGGCCGCCAGCAGCAGCAATAACTCAACCGTTATGCGTCACGATGTGCGAAAGCAATACTCAGTATGCGGTCCCTACCTGAAATTGCGGTCGCCAGCAAACGAGTTAAACTGGTGCGTTCAAGTGCTCGTACGATGCCCTGCTGGTGGCATTGAAGGGTAATTGACAGGCTGCCATCTCGAAACATTGCTGGCTCCACATGCTGCGACAGAAGTACCCGGATGACGAAGCTGAAGTTTGATTAATTGAGTCTCCTGACAGCGTCATGCTGCCACGCAGCGTTTCACTAGCCGACTAAGCAAGTGCTTTCGCTGCCCCGGCCCCTGCGTCTTACTTGGCTCCCTTGAACCCTCCCAGCTGGACCAACGACACCACGCCGTCCGCGAACTCGGCGCCCCAGCCTCCCTTCACCTTGACCGACGCCACACGTGGCTCCCCAACAAACACGGCACGCACCACCGGACGCACGTTCTTCACACTGATGTCGATGAAGCTCTGTGTCAAAGCCGCGCTCAGGGCCGGGAACTGCGGGTCCTGCGTGCTGAGGAAGCCGAAGCAGATAACGCCGTCATAGCCGCCGAACTCTGTCAGCTTGTTGGCCGCGTACGGCAGCTGATCGAGCGACGCCACCGTGAAGGTCTCGGAACTGACCGACTGGCCCTCCAGCTTCTCGAAGCAGTTCTGCACCACGCGATCCACCAACTCCGCGTCGCTGCTGGTCTTCAGCAGAGCCACACGCGCGGCGCCTCCCGCCACATTGGCAGCAGGTTGAGCCGGGACTTGAGCAGCCACGGGGGCGGGAGCTGGCGCTGCACGCGGGGACTCCATCTTGGCGTCCTGCTGGGGCTGCGCGAAGCGCTTGCGGCCCGTGTGGACGGGCTCCGAGACGTCGCCGAAGCTCCAGCTGGAGCCGCCTCCGGGAGGCGCGTGCACACGCGTCGTGGGGCGCTTGAGCTCGCCCATGTCCGTGCTGGTGAGCGTCGACATGGCTGCTTGATCCGTCTGCTTGTCCCGCAGCAGCAAGATCGGTGGAACCTTATGTACACCACATCATGTCGTATCCGTAAAAAAAGGTACCGGTACCGACATTTACCTGTCATAAGGGGCTGGCCTCGGTCCAGTGCTCAAGATAGGGATAGGCTTTACATTGAATGTGATTGGCTCACCGTATTCAGGGCTAGGTTAATTTTGCAGTTTTCCCAGAACTCGAGAACCCAGAAGATGACCTGGTTCCCAAGTTCTGTACTGTGCTGACTGGCTGGCAGCCATTTTGCAATCATCGCGCTTTTGACAATTCACAGCCCCCCGCCCCAGCTTCTCGTATAGCACAACGTTATATGATCAACGCACATGAACCATATTAGCAATAGAAAAACGCGATCGACCGCGTACCTTGTTCTTGCACTGCTCGGATGAAATAGGCGTCTTTTGGTACTGGCTGAGCTCTGTCGCTAGCAGCAGCCATGCCTCCTTCAGCGCGGTGTTGTTCTTCGCCTTGCTGAACCGCTCAGCGGACGTCTCGTAACGGATTGACATCAGCTCATGCACCATGGAGTCACTCCAATTCAGAACGGACGTGGTCTTTTTGCTAGTCACCCACTTAGCTCTTTTACCAATTGTTTTGTTCTTTGCCCCAGCGGCACTTGTACTTGGGCCCTTGGCACCGCACGTGGGATCGGTATCGCTGGATGTTGGCTGAATTGAGCCAATGCCGCCCACGCCAACCACGCCACCATTCAAGATTGCCGCTTGAATGGACGTCATCCCTCTACTACAAGCAGCAGGCGCGGTGTCCTCGCTGCCGACAGTTGTTGCGACGCTTGATCGCTCCAGAGCTGACATGCTGAAGGCATGAGCACTTTTAGCTCTCCATTGCTTAGTTTGTCGACCTGAATACCGCCAGGCTGGGGTGCACAAGCCCAAATGTCGTTGTAGCCGGTGACAACAGAATAACGCAACAGCGTTCATTGCAGGCGCATGCGCCGGGCGTTCAAGCAGCGCGTTATCGAAGGCAGGAGTGACCTCTACTTGGGAAGTGCCAGCAACCAGAGCGTCCGTCAGAACTAGTCGTGCTCTGGTTTCTGCCATATATCCTTCCCTAACCACACCGTCGCTGACCGAAAACCAGCACCAGCCAGCGCGACCAGCCCCTGAGGGTTACGTTTGTCATATGGGCAACACAGTTTAATCCAATCAAAAGATGTAAGGGTACACCGTACCGTACGGTACAATCTAAAGTGCGAAAAAATGTGATTGGCTCAACGCCATTTTTCAAAATGCTGGAAGTCGATGACCCAGGAGAAAGTTTGCAATCCGCGTGTGCTGAGCGGGGCGGTAAACAGTGATGGCAAAAATCTACATTCGTGCTGCGTGTGGATGGGTAATTACCTTTTTACGGGTGGGCTGGTAAAAAGGGGTGGGTATTCCATTGTACGAAAAAATCCAAATGACTGGTTCTCACGTACACAGTCTCGAGTCTTGCGTTTGACTGTAAATCTCTCTCATGCCGCCCCAACGGGCGCCACGTGCCGCTACGACCTTCTCATATCTACTTTTACTTCCTTCTTCAAAGACCAAGCTCCGAACTCAACCCTCAACCTCATGGCGACTCCTTCAACTACTGCAAGCCGTGATACAGCTGGGGCCAACTCTACAACGACTACCTCGTCACCTGCTGCTCACGATTCGGCTGCTTCATCGGTTCGTCGAGGAGGCCGCCTCCAAGACCCCGTCTGGTCCGACGTCCTCGTCGCAGATGGCGTGGTCTCGTGCAAGAAGTGCGAGAAAATAATCCACACGTCTGGTAAAATCCACGTGGAGCGTGTTCGCTACCACTTCGCCAAGAAGTGCGTCAAGTGAGCGTACACGCCCGCGATAACGACCTGCTTTCGTCCAGCGATATCCAAAGTCAAGGTGGCGCGTTTCCAGCGCCAGTTTGCGCTGTGGTTCTACAGCACAGGGATGGCGTTCAACAAAGCTGATCACCCTACTCTCGCATCTGCTATTGGAGAGCTGACACCAACTGCTGTGGTTCCTTCTCGGAAGCAACTGACAACGACACTTCTCGATAGCTGCTATGACGAAGTCCGCTCTGCGACCAAGCTCAAGTTAGGAGGCAAAAGGTGCACGCTCGTTACTGACGCTTGGACGGACGCAAACGGAAAGTCAGAAGTGAACTACGTGGCAATGGATGAGGACATCTCCGTGTTTCTTGAGTTCGTTTACACGGGGTCTACGTCACACAGTGCCCCCTTTCTCGCCGCTGACATTCGGCGCATTATGGGCAGGTATGTCTTCATCTGCTTCGTTGCTGTCGTGACCGACAATACCTCCACCAACCAGCTTGTCTGGACAACGCTTCAGAGTGCACACCCGCTGATGTTCTTTCACGGCTGCATCTCCCACGCGCTGCATCTGGCAGTGAAAGATCTCGTTCACCAACTTCCGTGGCTACAGAAGCTGGAGAAAAATTGTCGGCAGCTTGTTCGATTTCTCAAGAAGAGCCAGATGCTGTGGCACGAGCTGCGGCGGTTGCAGCAGATGGACAGCAAGGGGGCTCTTGTCCTCCCCGTCGACACTCGCTGGGGAACAATTGAGCGTTGTTTCGTTAGCATCTTGGCCAGCGAACAAATTCTTCACGCCTTTGTGAACTCCCGGGAGTTCATGCGATCCGGTTCAAAAGAGCAGAAGGCCAAGCGACGCCACATGCACGACACCGTTGTTGCAAGGGACTTCGTCCAGCAGCTTGAGAAGGCCATCAGCCTGCTGCGTGTTCTCTCCGCTTCCCAGAAGGCGTCGAGAAGAATTCCAAACCACCGTCTGACGTGTATCGCATGTTTCTGGAGGTGCCAAAGATTTTCAGCAAGATGAAGGTGCCGATTGGGAGTTTGGAAAGATCGCCGGGATTCTAGAGAACCGCTTCAACTTCATCTACGGAGATGCACACGGCGTGGCGTACGTACTGGATCCGCGCTATCTTGGTCGCAACATGGACGACGACACGCGACTTCAGGTCGACAATTTTATCACAGCATGGAATGGGTCCGACAACGAAGACGCTACTGCAGTCGAGCTGTTGAAGTACTCGGCAAGAGGAGAGAAGGATCACGAGAGGCCAAGCTCATTGAAGATGGGCGGCTTTCAGTTCTCGAGTACTGGTGCGGTATCTTCCAGTATCCGCTGCAGCAGAAGATTGCTCTCACTATCTTCAACACCAGCTGCTTGAGCGCTGCTGCTGAGAGAAATTTCTCAGCTCACAAGTTCGTTCACTCTCAAGCTTGCAACCGCCTACGCGACGCGTCCGTTGAAAAACTTGTCTTCCTTTTCTTCACGCGAAGAACTTTGACAGCGAAGACGCGGCGTTCTACGAACACGTGGAGGAGTTGGCGCAAGCTAGCAGCGACGACGAAGCCAATAACCAAGACAGCGACTACGAGTATTATTAAGTTTAAGGCATAAGTTTAGACATTCCTTCAATACATATGTCTGACTGGTATCACATGGATCTTATATGGTGTCTTTCGTAGCACGCCCATAGAACATTAGAATATCAAAAATTCCGTGAATTGAAACGATACTATGTTTCTCCGTACTGCCGTGCACATTGTTTTCGAAACCAATCCTTGAATTCTCGGTTTGCTTCATCACTATGAATTCTACAAATTGTGTTGGAGTTGCCGTGTATCCATAACTCTAATCGGCCACCAAACTCAATTCAAAGCTGTTATCAACAAGCAACATGGGAAAAGATTCACTTCCGTAAATACACATGGGCGTCATCTTATTTTAGATCACAGTCTGCGACTCTGCCTACAATTATAGCAACTCTCGCAATAGCCAGTCTCAACAACAAGTATTTTAGCTGCTCGCTTCCTTGCTCTCACTTTCACATTTCCTATCAACAACCAAGTTTTCCACACACGGTGCCTCTCACCCCTTGTCAGCGCCACGCGTCAAGCTTCCAGCGCCTTCGTGGGCGTTTCAGTCACGTCGCCGCTGCAGTGGCTACAGTGCTGCCTCCAAGCCCAATGATGAAAATGCTTCTGACGATGATGAGGATAACTTTATTGCACGTGGAGAACGCTTTGGAGCTGTAGTCACCGAAGAAGCCACGCTGCTGGAGGACGAGTTCGACCTCCAGCGAATATGGGCCAAGCGGCGCATCAACAGCATCACACTGTACCTGGCCCAATGGCACGGGTTTGAGGAGCTCACCTGGGAGCCTGCACAAAACTTCGCGCCTCAAATTTTGCACGAATTTGAGCGTCAGTATGAGTTGTCAATCTGGGACTACCAAAGCACGCGTGGGCGGCGTCGTGTTCTTCGTCGAGAGCGACCCACGCGCACGAGCCAGCGACTTCGAGGTGCGTTTACTATGCTTTCGTGCGCTATTGTTATGTTTGATACTAATTTGTGCATGCTTGCTTAGCTCGTCGCTCTGTGCGTCGCCAGCTCGAGTGGCCGACCACCAGGGCGACAAGTAGCCTCCGTGAGCACCGCATTTCCTTCCTCAATCTACAATTGATTTAAAACCCTTACTTTTCGTCCTTGGGTGGGAGGGTAGCCCCAAAATTACATTATCCCCATTAACCAAAAGACCTCAAAACCAACACTGCCGATAAGACGAGTGCAATGGCCTTATAAGAGCAGCTAGATGCGAAAGGCTAGAACGTCATACATTATACTACTATTCAAACATACCCGAACTGCCTCATGAGGCTGGGAGACGACTCTGGTCTCGTTCTTCCAGTAATGACCGTCGTGGCCAGTGCACGGGGGGGGGAGGGGGACAGGTTGCATTACAGAACAATTTATTTTAAGCACGACGCATCTCGTGTATGGCAGACTAGTTTAAACCCTTAACCCGATGCGCGTATAGGCTAGCCTTTATGACAGGTAAATGTCAGTACTGAAAACTAACGCGCATTATTGTTCACGAAATTATAAATTATGGCCCTGCAAATTGATTGGCCAAATTATAACAATTCAAATTTGAATTGACACCAATTGGTTTGTCAAGAGTGAAAGCACCGATCAATCTATTGACAATCCCACAGTTTCCAGAAGCTGTGACAGCTCATTTTTGCATTTTGCACTCGCATTCCCAGCCTGAAGCCACTCTCCAACCCCTCCAGACCATCATGCCGCTCTCGAACCATGCCATTTACGCCATCCTGTTCCAAGAAGAAGCCCCAAGGCATTTTGTGTGCAACAACTGCAGTCGCACCTACCGCAGCGCTCACGGCTTCACATGCACGTCCCTTGATTTTGGAAAGGCGCCTCATGAGGGCATGGATAGGCGTCAGCAGTGCCTCTTCCGGCGCAAGAAGTGTTTTCATAGCGAGACTGAACCAATGCCTAGCGCATCCGATCAGCGCGATTGCACTGATACGAAGCCCGATGTTCTGATTGACGCTGCAGTTACCGACCATGAAGACTACAGACCCCCCACGGTCGTTGATAGCGCGATAGTGTGTCGGATCTGCGCACCCAGGTCCTCTTCATCGTCGACCGGAGAAAACCCCAGCAGCAAGAAGCGGCGTGAGGGACACTCCAAATCCTAGAAGTAATTCTCGTCCTTGCCAGTTGTTCTTCGCACGGGTTCGCCACTGTCAAAAACTGCAACGATGGCGATATATTGCCGACCACCGCAGGTCCACCCATCCAGTACCAGGCCAAACTTCTTGGGCAGAACCACGATGATGCCACCGTTGACGTGCTGAGGCATCATCATGCTGTAGTGAATCAGCGTCTTCTCACTGATCTTGCTCATATTACAGTTCTGTCGAAATAGTGGTCCCTCGCAAAACGAAAAAGGCAAGCGCTCCATAACCACCCATCAGACCACCAGAAAATATCGTTGGCTCGCTGGTCGACGATGTGCAGACGAAGTGCATGCTGCTCCCGGAGAGCTGTCTCGCCTCCAGACTACTGGCTGTACTGATATAGAGCGGCTCACGCATCATGTCACCAAGTGCTGCGCTTCACGGTTGACCACTACCTCGATTGCGGATGCCTTCCGCACTGGTCGCAAGAGCGATGCCACCCAGAAGTTTAGTCGGTGTTCAGAACCAAAATACCGTTCTACAAGGTCGGACACGCCAGCATGTTGGAAGCGCTGCAGCTGCTGCATCTTGATATTGAAGTGTCAAGCCCCGAACCACTGGCAACAGCATTTCTTGACAGAGCATTCACCAAGGCGATCAAGTTTCATACGGCGACGCTGGCTGGCAGGGTGGTGGCTTTGGTGACAGATGGGTGGACGGTACACAATCCAATGCCGCCGTGGTTTGACTGCTGACATCGAGCGCGTCATCACCACGTATAACTTCTTGGAAATTGGTGCTGTGATGACAGATAATATCAGGCAAAAAAGAAAGCTAGGCAAAAAAGAAATCTTTGCAGGAAAATTGCCCCAAAATCTCCTTCCACAGCTGCGTGTGTCATCGGTTTCACCTGCTCGTGCTTGACGATGTCAAGAAGATTACGTGGCTGACCGATTTGCAAAGTGGGTGGAAGACGCTGATACGCTTCTTCAAGAAGCATCACAATATGTGGACAAACCTTCCAGATCGTCTCAAAGAGAAGGGGATGAAGGTTCTTGTCAAGCCCACCGACACGAGGTGGGGGCTTTGCAGTCTAATTTCACGTCTGTGATCGTCTACCTGCTCGATCCGCGCTATGCTGAACTCGACATATATAACTGCGTTCAAAACGAGGTTGAGAATTTTGTCGAGCAGTGACACGGAAGGGAGAATAGTGACGCTGCCACTGTTGAGCTAGCGGCGTACCATCGCCATGTCCGAGAGCTTAAGACCAACCAGCCTCGCCAGTGCAACCTTTTGTGTGAGAAAAAGATTTCGATGGTGTAACTTGAACAAGTTTCCCCATCTTCAAGACGTTGCTCTACTGCTGTTTCGGTGTGCGGCTTATAGTGCGGCCGCGGAGCGCAACTCCTCGGCGCACGCGTTTATCTACTCCCAGCTCCACAACCGTTTGACGACTGATCGGGTCAAGAAGCTCGTGCACATTTTCTTCAATGCCAATAATAGCTACGAGCCGGTCACTGCAGTGGAGCGAGCTGCATGTGCGATGTTCAAGCTATTTGGCATTGACGACGAAACGAATCAAACGACTGGCGTGGAACCGTCATTTTTCCGCAACGCATCCAAGCGTCGCTAGTCGGACTGTCGGGTGCTCTACATGGACGTCGGTTTCGTTTCGCCTATGTCTATCGAGTTCGAGCATTTTTTTTCGGACGCAAAAATTGTTCGTGCTGACCTACGCAAAACACCTATGTCCTTGGTCATCAATAAGAAGTTGTAGCACGTGTACACGGTAGAAGCTCATTAAAACAGCTTGATCATAATGCTCGCAACTAATGGAATAATGAATTTCTCGTCATCTTCAAAAACTTCAATTCAAGAACTCCATTTTACGGGGGCTGCGTCCAAGTCTGTCCAATGCCTGCGGGTGTGCGGAGCACGTGATGTTGATGATGGCAGCAGGTGGACCCATCCTGAATCCACCTATGGGTATTTGCCACAGCAGCCGGCGAACACCGGACAGGGTGAGAGTCGGGTTTTCTAGAGTCCGGGTAACGCCTTCTAGCTTATTTATAGCTACACATAGCACCCTGGCACGGTCGGTTTTGCGGCGACACAGTAGATGGGTCTCGTGACCGTACTCAGCAACGGTGCCATGGCCGATCTTTGACAGAGATGCCATCAAAGCAACATAGCGCTTTACTATTGATTAAGTACTTGACTACCGATTTCATCACTCATCACCGGGGCGAGCGGTGTAATCTTGCGGAGCACAATCTCATGAATCTCCTGTGCCGCTTTCACCAAGCTACAAGGCTAAGCAACAGCTTCCACTTCTTGCACCAGACGCCACCCTGAGGGTCAACTTCTGGCTTTCGGCCGGGGCGAAGAGAGCAATCATTGGTGCCGCTTCATCAGATGGGGTCTCTGCGCGAGGCGACATAAAGCTGGAGCTTGACGACATGGTGAGTGCAAGTGGAGACTTGAGAGGGCTTGCGGGAAATTGAAAGTGAGAGGCTAGATCGTCCAGTCAGCACGACTTTGCGGGGGCTGCCACGTAGTTGACAAGAATGAGAGCCAACCATTTCTAGCGGTGCATAGTGCAATTCATAAAGTAATTGATACCAATTCAATTAATTGGTAATTGGGATAGAAGCCAATTGTCTATTTAATCAATTCATTCACAGGTGTTGACGAATCCTCCAACGAAGTTGACATTTCGGGTTTTCCCGGAACCTGCAACTTAACGATTCCGCTCACGCGGTTTAACACCCATACTATCAGCTAGTAGTTGAGAGCAAACAGTGTTCGTGTGTTCAGGTCGGCATATTTTAACATTTTCCGAACGACAGATTCCATTGGTGTCACATGGGGCGCCGCGAGGGTGTCACTAGCCTTTACTTTGTATTTTTGCAATTTCTAAAATAAAAAAGCACCTGTACCACAGCCATTCACGTGCCCCCACTATGGCGGCGACTTGTACGGGACGACGAAAGCAACATCTCTATGAAATTTACAAAAGTAGACAAGTGGAGAAAAATATTACACCGTTCACCCCAATTAGTCGTGCACCTATGATAGTCATCTCACTGGTATTGAAAAACTTGTTTAATACTGCCTTAAATCGAGAAAATAGAGCGGATTCGGGGAGATCTCGTCGAATCGATTTCAGTGGTGTGGTATAATAGATATGAGAGTGATTGCTGCACCCAGCAGAGTGTCGTTCCATCGCAATTGGATTTGATGCTGATTCGCGGGTTAGGGTTGTCTCTATCCGACCGGCGTATACGACTATACTCGTTTCGAAAGAGGGGTAATCAACGGTTGGGTTGCGATGAATATCGCCGGCGCGTGCGGAACTGCTCGGCCCGCTGCCACCGACACCGGCAGAGAGAGGGGTGAACGGCCGGACCTTCGGTCCGACGTGTCCAACGACGTCGAGTCTGCGGGGGAGTGTGACTCTGCGGAAGACTCGTCCAGTGCAGCAAGCACTGCATCTATGAAAAGCAGATCGGCTCCAGCTCACAGTCCCTGTAGTGTGACGGGTCCTTCCGACGAGAACCAGCCACTTACGCTGGCGCCACCTCCCGTCCAAAAGGAGTTCGCTTCTTGGGAAGCACTGGATCTGTATCTCCAAGAGTACACGAAAGCCACACATCAGGTAATCATGGTCGCATGAAGCAAATTGAGACGAAGCTAATGTTGTGTTATTGTTCTATCAAGAGTTTTCACGTGCGCACGAGCAACAAGGTGGGGCAGAGGAACAACCGGATCCGCGCAAGTAAATTAAAGCAACCTCTCTGCCGGACGAGTGGGTGTATTATGGGAAGACCTACGTATGTACCCACGCGGGGAAGTACAAATCGTGTGGCCAAGGAAAGCGGAAGCGGAAGCAGTCGAGGGCTACCGAGTGTGACGCTCAGGTACGCACCTTTCCAAGTTTGATGTTAGACTGGTGTCGGGTGGGTGTCGGGTGGGTGTCGGATGGGTGTTCGATTATCATCAGTTGGGAATAGCTGAACATCGGTTGGGTTATATTTGATATTAATGTGTTGCTGTCGTTTAGTTTCTCGGTTCAGATAAACACGTGTGTCCAAGTTGTGGATACGTCACCTCCTGTCTTCAAATTACGGATCACATCGTTTCGTCTGGAGCACAACCATCCGCTCAGCAAACGCACTTTCGATCATTACGCACACAACAGCACTGCCTTCGAACCTGCGGTCGCTGATACGGTGACTCATCTGGCAAAGGCAGGGACCAAGAAGAAGCGCATTCTGCAGTTCATTCACGAGAATTCCAGTTGTAACCCAATCGCTCAGGATATCCATAACCTTGTCTTCAGATTGAAGACACAAGGGCACACCGCTCCCACCAGTGCTAAACGAATGAAGCTTTGGATGAAAGAGCTTTTGCAGACAGCTACAACTGCGGAATTGACGTCCTCCTGTGTTTTGCGGATCCGAGCCGCTTGGACAACTGAGTAAGAAGACTCTGCAATGTATGCGTTATCGCTACCTGCGTATGTGTATGAAAGAGTAAGGAACTCTTGATGGGACCTAAGTGACCAATGCATCAGTTTACATTGCAAATTCTATCAAAAGTTATCATTAATTTGCCGAAGACTTCGACTCTGTCCGTTGGCAAGCAGAACAAGCTTTTGGCGCTAAAGTCTTCGACGGCTGGTCTAGAGGTGGGTATTTGACCATCCGGCTATACGAATCAGGTGTATAGGACACCGCGCTGGCTTTTTGTTTTAGCTAGTTGCTCAAGTGGGCGTGATATGGTTGCCGGATGGTATCGGTTGGATACAACTGGATGCTGAGTGGTCGTGGCTGGGTAAAATTGCCTCGTCTCAGATTTCTCAGCTGGGTGCAACAATGAGTGCCAATAAATGTACCACACACAACACAAGTATTTTTTATGAACCGAAAAACGGTTTTCGAGAATCATGGTATTGAAAATAAGATAGATCGAGCTCAGAAGCTTACACCACAAATAGTCGTGGTACAGCTCACTAGGCGAACGGTGTAACTTCCTTGTACTCTCGTGGGAAGGCACGGTAGTTCCTCGATCAAATTCAAGCTCTCGACGATACTGCGATCGACGCACCACCGGAGCAAAAGTTGGCCGAGGGGACACAGTGGTAAAGGTGCCTTAGATAACTTATGCGCCAGTAGCCAATGGGTGAAGCTAGAATATAGACCCCCCCCCGCGTCACTTAGTTCACTATGGGATAGGAATATTAACCCATTTGTTTAAGAAATTAACCCATGCGACCTGGCACGAGCCAGCGCGTTTCATGACTTTTGGAATGGTTTCCATTCTGTTGAATCCCTCGAGCATATCCCTACTTAAACAAATGGCGGAATATTACACGAAAAATGCAAATCGTGATTCAGGATTTTGGGGCTCTTTTACTAGCTTTTCAGTGGAGAAGGAGCTCAATTCCTTGCTTATGGCTTTCGCATGATAATCAGCTCCGCCCCTTTGGATCTTGTGAAGGAAACGACGCACTTCGCTTTTAGCACAAATGGGCGCCGGTTTTATCATGCGAAAGCCATAAGCACGGAATTGAGCTCCTTCTCCACTGAAAAGCTAGTAAAAGCGCCCCAAAATCCTGAATCACGATTTGCATTTTTCGTGTAATATTCCGCCATTTGTTTAAGTAGGGATTTAAAGATGTCCTCACGTACCGCTGTGCGGCAAGAGAGATGCTGGATGATTCGCGATTGATGTGACTCCATTGCGATTGGGAAGCGGCATCAAGGCTACTCCACCACGGTTGCCTTGCTCTATCCTCGGTTCTACCTTACTCGTGTCTAATTTGACATCGACGACATTACCGACGACTCCTGTCTGTTCTTCTACCGATTTACTCACCGCCAGCTACACCTGTTGCAAACTTCGATTAAGTTGCTGGATTTCATTCTCACCGGTTACCGCTCACGTTAGCATTGCAGTGGCCTCGAAGAGCTCTGTATCGTGCACCACCGTCTTGCCGTTCAGAATAAGTGGTTGTAGATGTCCTGAGGTTACGGTCAGTGGCCGAGTGATCTGAGCAGTATCTTTTACTGTGTTATAGATCAAATATCTAAGAGGCTGCTGCACGCCGGCAGCTTCCGCTGATAGCAGGACAGTTTCTCTTAGCCTAACAGAAGCGATGCAGTAGTGTCGCTGCTCAGTAGGTCGTCAATAGATCCGTCGCTCTCGCTGCTGTCTTCCATGCTAGAAACTGTGGGGGGGGGCGATACGAGAGTGATTTAACTATCGTTCCGTTGTATCAGCTTCAGCGCAATCTGGAATCCCGTAACAAAAGTTCACGACGACTTGTTTTGTCATGCCCTAGCCCGTTTTGGTTCTGTAATTTAAAGTCTTTATTGATTGAGGTGCGTCAAACAGACATATCGAGATCGTGTCACATCTCCATCACAATTGGACCGAGAGTTGTACGGATAACGCCACCGACCGCGCTGCTGCTGTAGATTACCTTGAGGTTGTTGTTTTTTTCATCGTAATCGGGGAGTAGGGAACAGCCCTTCAGCGCACGCGGCTAACTGGGGAGCTTGAAAGTGTGCAATGGCAGACACAGTTTTATCAGCCGCAGTTGGCCTCGACTACAGTGTGCTCGCCCGCCCAAAGCCGAGCTTGGACCGAAACTGTAATGGTATTGTTTCGGCCAAATGGGATTGGTCACAAAAAGAATTTCGATCACATAAAGTGCAACATTGCCGTCAATTTTTCACCTAATCAAACCGAACGAAACCTGTTTTCTTTGCCTCATCGACATGAATATGTTCTACTTAGCACAATATGGACGCTTGGTCTGATTATGGAAGTCGACAAGGTATATCTGAGCTGACGATCCTCGACTTCAGTTGGAAATCAAAGGGGTACTTGTGTTTTAAGTGATGTAACTTCGAGAAATCAATTCATGCGATTGGGCATGCACCGCTAAAATGTGCATGTGCATCTTATATTTAGATCAAGCCTGCTTTCACTCTCATTGAGTAAGCAGAACGATCCCTACATCCCTACATTTCCTCTGACAGATGCACTTTACCTACTTTTGATTCAATTTTACAATTACGAGCGCTATCTTCATAGTTTGGCCTAAACATGAGTTGGATTTAGTATGCAACGACAAAACTTGGGGGTTGAGGGTCATAGACAGTACCACCCACCCTAACGACAAGGCAACGATATCGACTTTTGGCGAATTAGTTTTGTTGGAAGGGAAGTACGTCGCGCGTATTTGCCATTTTACAGAATTATAAAGACCAATAGTCACGGATGGAAAGTAAAGATGTTTCAGCAGCCAATAAAATCAAATCTTCACCTTTCAACCGTGGGGCTCTCATACGTTCTTATTCAGGAGGGATTGAGAGGAAAAGGAGGGGACACGAAGATTTAATTTGATTGGCTGCTGAAACATACTTTCGAGCCGTGATAACCCCTAACAAAAGAAGATCTCGGTTATTTTTCACGACAAGAAACCTCATCACAAAATTCACTCTGGAGAAAAAGCTATGCCTGGGTAAAGTTGGTGACCGACCCCATTTGGCCTGTGCAATAGAGTTCGGCTTCAATTTGCGCGAAGTCGCGCTTGATCCGAAACTGTAGTGCAAGATTTGGGCTTCCACTCAGGTGCAAGGTGTTTCAAGCTTAGCCTGTGTCTCGCATATGAAGGTTTTCTCTTCGCGTTCCTAACAAACATGTGTTTCCCTCCTATGCTAAGCGCCTTCTAGCCGGACGACCTTGTATGACAGCTTATTTACCGCCTTGAGCTTGGTCAGGGACATGTTGGTCTTTCTGTATCCACGAATGAGGACCGACACTTATCACTAATGAACTGAGTTGGGACACTTGTGGCTGGGATCTCAGCACAAAAAAAGAGAAGTAAACGGACACTAAAAAAGGTATCGCTTACGAAAACAAAACGGCAGCCATCACCATTGAGAGTAGGTTCACCACCACCTCGTCGCTCCACCCCACCAAGTCCGTGTCAGATGCGCCCGCGCCTACATCAAAGACTAAGGATGGGCCGGCCTAATCCAAGTCTACTCGGCCTCGTACTAAGCTGAGTACCGCAAAGGCGAAGCCGACACCGGCGCTCACGTCAGCCAAGAACATGTCCAAGCGGCGGGCAGCATCGGAGCCTATAGAAGCCAAGAGCACGCGATGGATGGTGCCGCTGACGAGGCTTGCACGTGAACCCCGCTTCACGAACCCTCACATTTTGAAGAAGTTCGCCAAAACACGGGTGACACGAAGGAAATTCGATCTACGGTGAACGCTACGGTGAACACCTTCCTAGAGCGTGCTCTGATCGAAGAAGTGTGGGGACAGGGGCGCGAATGTCCCGCCGTGAGAGTAACCCAGTTCAAAACCAAATTGAACGCTATCCGGACGGCTGACACAGCGAAGAGAACCCGAATGCTTGCCACTGGCAACAAAGGAAATACACGTTTGCTGGATAGAGACGACGGGTCCAAATGTTGCGAATAGCATCACAAACCCGGTCTTCATCGACGGGGACGACGGGGAGGAAGCGCTGCTATTGATGTTCCTATTGTTGGTGTCGGTGGTAGTTGTGCTGAGTCAGCTGGACGGCCGATCACTGCGTCGACCTGCTGGGGAAGTCGTCGTCGTTCGATCAGACTTCTTCCAGCTGATGATGGCGAACCGCTTATGACGGCATATCGGCGGACTGTTCGTTGCTTGCGAGAGTTATTCTACAAGTTGCAAGAGCCATTGGAACGCTGTATTATCGCAAGTACCACCTTCCTGAAAACAAAACACGCAGCACACGTTTGACTGTGGTCTGGCCGTCCTGTTGACGTATTACGGCAATGGCTGCGGTCAAGATGGAGATGGAATTTGTGGACCTGCCAACCGGTTGGGCATGTCGCGAACGCCTACTTTTCGCTACATCCATAATATTGAAGCTTTTCTCTATGAAAAGATGGATGAAATAGTTTACTTTCCTTCAGCCGATGAAGAATGGAACGCCATGGTATATGGATTTGCTGCTGATGGTGGTGATTTCTGACTCCTTGGCGGATGCAGAGAGCGAGGATTGACTTACTACATAGTCAGCGGGCATCTGAGGATAGATACGTTCTTCAACGTCGCCATCGCTGTCACTAGTGCTTCATATGCAGACTCTACCTTGTCTCCCGCCGCCTCCATGTCGACATAGTCGTTAGAGTTCATCTTGGCGCCCCCTGCGCACTTGATAGCGCCTTCCGTGTCGCTCCACGGATATTCAACCTTGCTACTCAAACTTGCCGTTCGGCGATCCGCAAAAAGAGTAAGCTCACCTACAGCAAAATCGGTACCCCTCCAACTTCGGTTTGACGAGTTATAAATAAATAAAGCGGCACCTGAGCTTTTCTTCGTGCAACATTCCACAAAGAAATCGGTGCAAAAACTCAAGTGGGGTTTTCTTTGAACATCCCTCTTACGGTCGTAGTGGAGAGCTGACGGCGTCTAGCTGCATTTTTTATGTTCGCAATGTTTTGGGGGATCACAAATGATTCCGGATCAGCCTGGAGTAAGCTCGCTCGTACACTATCCCGACCGACGTCTGAAATTCGATCAGCTCCTGTAATGATGTAGCAGGGGCGGTGTCTGTCGCGGCTGCTGCTCGCTGCCGATGACCGGAGTGAACTCGAGCATCCTCGGAGGGTTGGTGATTGTGGTGGAGACGACTTCAATTGCTAGTGTGTACTATCATCCATGGTCCGAATGAATTCTGTTCAGATACCACCAGCACGATTATCGTCATCGGACACCCCATGCGCATTAATTCTCGCATCGGGCGCTTCCGCTCTTCGTCGGTAAGATGCTGCGTAGATTTCGGTCTACCAGCTCGGCCACAGTCAAAACCCCGTTTCCACACTGTCTTGGTAGTACCGGTATAGAATGCTCGACGCTTCGTCACGCAAAAGCCTTGGCCCTTCGTCCAGTTGTGTAGCGCAGCAATTGCAGCTTCTTCAGACGCGTAGGTCTCTTGTGGCGGAGGTTGAATCACAACTGTCACTACTTGGTTAGGCAATTCGAACAGCACTTTCTGGCCGCTGTATCTCTCCGACAATGGCAGGAGAGGGGTCGATGGGGCTGAATCGGTCTGCAGAAATTGCAGTCCGGAGTCAGTGTCCGAAAACGGGAGGAAACCAAACAAGTCGCCCATGTCCATGGCCCCCGCAGGTGCTGAGACCCCAGAGAAGTCATGCGACTCCTCCGCGGCACGCTGGCGCGGGTCGAGTTGATTGGCGCTGGTCGAAGAAGAAGAAAGAAGCCGGTTGGTACATGTCGGCGAAGCAGTGTTGAGCAAGGCGGAGAGATCCATGATTTTCGAGATCGGAGGCTTGCCGCTGGGGTTCTGCTGGGGTGTTATTGAGTGTTGCTGCTGCTGAGGCGGTGGTGTTTTACAAACTGAGATAGGTTTACTTTTCAATCGAGGCATTCGCCGTGCCCTCCGTGACAATACCTTGCGCATATTTCGTTCTCTACCGTTGCGTCTTCACCTCTTACTATGTGAGGAAGAGCCCGATGCCATCTATTCCGTCAGACATCCTCTGGAATCGTCCTCTGCAACGGACACGTTGTCTACTGATATACGTTTTTGTAAGGACTAAGTTGAAGCATACCATTCGGCGCGACTGTGCAGAGGCTGAGCGAATGGTACTTTCCTATGAACTGTTGTAATGGCCCTCCTTAGTTTTGCCTAACATTTTTGAAGTTGCTGAAGAGCCGGAATGCTCAATGTTTCTACACATGTGCCCTTTGACACACGTTTATCTGGTATTAATAGTCCGATTCTAGCAGTGCAGTTGGCTAAGGCGTAGTTCTTGAGATTTGAACGGCGTGCCCTTGCTTTTTCAATTTATTACTAAGGAATGTCGGTAGATGATGATGCGTATTACGCCCATGGATGCTGCAGCGCCAAGTAAAAACTTACAGCAGGTGGTAGGATACTATACTATCAACCGTCACAGTCTTGCACCAGCGATGACTCATCGCTACCGATGCAACACCATACAGGTTTTACAGCAGACCTTCCAGCCTAAATCGAGTCACCTTTGTAGTGAGTATATATAACGCACTGTAATGACCCTGAGCTTTCTGTAACAGGCCCGCGGCTGGTACGGCCGATGACGCGTGCCGCAACGACGCCAGCGGCACGTGCTAGGGCAGAACGAGCGCCCGATGGCAAACGAGATGAAGTGGTCGGTGTTGAAGTTCCGCACAGTGGGCGGATACGGATACGGCAAGGCACGCACGACGGGCGAAGCTGGACGCTGGTTGGGCGGACTGGGCGAATGTTGGACGAACGGGCGGTGACTGGGCGAGCTGGCTGATGAGTGTACGGCTGGATGGCGGTGGGTTCGGACGGCCGGCTGAGCGGTGGACGGACGGATGATGGCACTTAAGGTTTTGCGGCCGAGCACGCACGACTCACAAAGCGGGGCACTGGCGAGTGTCTAAGACGAACGGAACGGAAGCGCGACTTGCGGGCGACGACTGCGGTGAACGGCGTACGGCGGGCACGTACTGGTGGACAGCGGAGCGCGTAGCACAGGACTGCAGTGACGGTCCAAGTCCCTGTACGGCTGCACGAGGACTGACGCCCGAGGCGTGGCCCACGTGGTTAGTGGGCGTTGGCTGTAGCTCATTGGACACCAGGATAGCTAGTGTATCCCGAACCACAGGAATAGGAAGCGAGTAGCGCGTTGGATTGGATGAACGAATGTATTGAAAGGAACGAAATAAAGTAGATGCTGCTACCAGACGGGTACACTCCGGCGCGGTGATCAACGATTTACACCGTCGGCCATCCGGACTTTGGCAACGCAATCGGCGCTGTCGACCAAACCTCGGCGTGCAGAGGAACAGAAGACACGCTGCATTTCATTTGCGAGACAAATGCTAGCTGGTAAAGCAGCCCAATTTGAGCTTCAGTACGTGTATACGTGTATTGACGTGAATACATATCGAAGTTGTATGCCAAGCAGTTTTTGTAAACGGAGTCATATTATTAATAGACCAATGTTAGAGGTACCGAGTGGGCCGTACTTCAGTGCGAGTTAGAGTTACATTGGTTACATGGACTGAGTGCCTCTCGGTAAGTTGGATACCTACAGGCACAGGTGACAAAAAAGGGAGGTATTATATGGTAATCTATCGCGACTAATTTCATAAATTTCATCGTTTGTAGAGATCTTCCTGGCTGGCTAGCAGCCATCGGATTCCCTGTTTTGCTCGAAAGTAACGAGCAAGGTGTGGTCCACATCGTGGGAGTTGCTTGAAAGTACAAAAGACTTGGCGACTTCTGTCGAACTGTGGTGTAGCGGGATCGGCCAAAAACTTGTTAAGGCCTGATCGATCTTCCCAACAGCGCCCAGACATCGACTAACGGAGGGGGTCCCCCGATGTTCCGTGATCTGCTGAACTTGTTCTCACCTTGTGTACCCGTCGGTGGGCCTGCTCTGCTCTCTCGGGACTCCGAAGGATGCAGTGGTGAAGCGTAGAATATCTTGCGTGACGCGGGGAGGGGTGGAGCAGCGCGGAAGTCTTCGCTCTGCGTCCGAGTAGTATGTGTGTTCCTGATACGAAGCGATTCGATCGAGCTCCGATCAGGAGGCCTGGACTTGATCCGAGGCCGGGTTGCCTATAATGGTATGAACCTTCCTTTCCTTGAGTTGCTTACCGCTTCCTATAGCGGGATCTTGAGAGTTGAGAGTCAAAGCGATCGCCGGTCAAGCACTGAATACCGGTCGATCGAGATGCGTTCTTGAACAGTAGATCACTAGTGTGTGGAAGGATCGGCCAATATATTATCCGAAACTTACGCCACGACACTAGATCTGCTACCCTTGACTTGCCGACACCTTGTAGGGCCAATGCAGTTCCCGTTTCCTGGCGTCTGGAAGTCGCCTGTGTAGTCCAATGCAAGTTCGGCTCTGATTCTTGTTATCCCTATCTCTGTCTATCTTCCCATCCTGAACTGCATCCTTCGGCCCCCAGCTGTCCTGATTTATGTCTGTTCTTTAACCACTCGAAACCTGCCAGCTCCCCGATTCACCATCTCAGCGGATCACGCTCGATCGCGATCGACCGACCTCGATCTGCCGGAACCTGTATGCCGATCGGTAAACTCCGATCGCCCAAACCTGTATGCCGATCGGTGAACTCCGATCGCCCAAACCTGTATGCCGATCGGTAAACTCCGATCGCCCAAACCTGTATGCCGATCGGTGAACTCCGATCAACCAAAAGCGTAGGTCGATCTGCCAGAAGTCGTAGATCGATCGCGATCCGAAGCCGATCGTGATCTGACAGAAGTCGATCGCGATCTGAAGTCGATCGCGATCTGAAGACGATCGCGATCTCTCGTATGCCGATCTCGATCCGAAGACGATCGCGATCTGTCGTGTGCCGACCTCGATACGATGCCGATCTCGATCGGACGCCGATCACGATTCGCCGTCAGATGATGCGAGTTGAGAGCTTTCTCGGTCACGCCGTCCCACCGATCCCGATCGCGGGCCAGTCGTGATCGCTCGCCATCCACAGATCTCGATCGGGGGCCGTTCGTGATCCATATGCTTGCTAGCAAGGCTCAGTCTCCTCGTGTGTCCCACGATGTCGCCAGATTATAACAGGTCGCCGCCAGATCGCCCATCCCCAGGCCGTTCCGTCGATATCTCGAGTTCCGTATCCTTGCTCGGCTTCGATCGGATTAACCCGGTGCCGTCTTTCTTTCTCCAGCCCTCGGCGTGAGTGGCCGTCCTCAGTTTAGCGACAGGCGCCGCCTTTCTCACCGATTGGGTCCTTTCTCGCGCGATCGGAGATTCTTATCTGGCGCTTCTCCACAGAACGATGTTTCGGACATCACCGCGTTGGAGGGCTGTCACTGCAGTATCCGTTGCCTCTATTCGTTGTTGCGGAGCACGCATCATAGCTGTGTCGCAGAAAGCAACCAGTGGAGCTAGTCTCTGACCCCACATACAATACACGACCGAGCTAAAATCATCAGTTCTAAAGCACACAACTACGAAGAATGGAAAAGAGAGATATTAGCAAGTTTAGTGCCGTAGCTACGGCAGGCACTTCAGCATGTATCGCAGCCTTATGAAGCGTAAGTACTTCAGATACTTCGTATACTCCTCCAGAGGGGCCGCCAATCTCATCAAATCCACTGCATCTTCAACCTGGTCTTTGTTAAAGCTGGAAGGCCCGCCGTACTCGCTCTTAGCCATATCGGTCCGAATGTACTTCTTTAGATGGAAGTGACACAATATCACCTTTACCCCCGGGAACTCCTTCTCCAGCAATCCAAGTTCTCCCATGTCTTTGTCGATCACAATAACTTTGCTTTGCTCCCACGACCGGTTGTGAAACTTGAATGAGTTGATAGAATCCGTGAGACATTCGACACTTTCATTTTCCATGAAACTGTGATGAACGTACTGGCCCTAACATCACCAAGAGTACAATCGAGATGTAAGTACAGATACAAACAATACATACTCGGTATCTACAGTTACAATGAAGTAACTTCAGACACGTGAGTGGTAAAAGTGTAACTAGAGGACAATAGAAGTAGCATCAGATACATTAACTTACATGCCCGTACACGACGTTCACCATGAACGAGAACAGCTTGTAGCGCGAATCATTCATGTTGTGAGTGGCATCAATGAGCAGGACCTCAGGGAAAACCTTGAACCAGCGGTGCATCTGCCGCGTCTGGAGCGTGATAGTCTGCGCAGTCTTCTCGTCGTCTACGAACACGGTTTCACGATTCCCTCGGCCCTTGCAAATATCTCGCAGTACAGCTTCTAGACGCTCTTCTGTTGATCCTTATCCCCGCCGTTTCTCCTTCAGCCTCGCCCCCATGTTGTGAACGTCACGCAGATTGATTTTCTTGCCTAGATACACACACACCAGATTCAATATTAGAGATACAAGAACCATTTCGGTCACGCTGAAGAGCATTACCTGTCTTCTTGCGGAGGCACTGCATTATCAACTTCGGTTTGGATCCAGCGGCGCGAAGCTCGTCAACGAAGGCAAGGATACTTGGATCTTCTACTCGACGATTGGAGTCGTAGTTTTCGAAGATGGCCCTGGACACGTTGCGGTTGTGCGTGACGTCAAAGGCGGTAATACGCACCATAAACGCGTTATTCATCTCATTCCAGACGACAGTGGCCTTGGTATTAGCCTTGCACCCGGTAGATTTGTCGAAAAAGGCCTTGCGTATACCTTTTCCACGGCTCTTCCTGTTCCAGCCATGAGTACATACCAGCTTGATCCAGAAGTTCTTAAACGCGTCGGGAATAAGGCGCTCGGGTGGCCCCTCTTTAGTGTCCTTGGTGTTTGTGGAGCTGTCCTGCGGTCGCCCCTGTGCTGCAATTTCCCGGTTGCGCTTCTGCACGGACGTGGAGGTGCGCTGACGGAAGATCTGGTGTGTGGCAGCTTGGTATTGCTCCATGTAGGCATGGAATGGGCCCCAGTCTTCGTGCCACTCCACGTCCACTTTGTCACAGACCCACGAGCTGCACGACGGAACCTCGACTTCGGGCTCGCTAGCGCTCATGCCTGGGACCTAGACTGTTTTTCATACCACCATACGTGTCACTACGCGGTCATTAGCACGCAAGAACGTAATACATGTACCCTCACCAGCTTGCGATTGCTTGCGTTTGAGCTTGACTGATCGATATTGCGAAATGGAAGGCTCACAGAGCTTGAGGATGGAAGCAAGGGGTGTCACGTTTCAAATATTCTGGGATTCAAACATTTGGCGAGGCCGTATTTTACCGTGAAAACTATTGGATTTGTACAGCATCGATCCGTAAAAGTACGACGAGGTGTGATTTTACTCGGTGCCTCAAACTAGTTCCTTATTAATAACAGGGGCGTACACCTTCCATAACACATCGTCGACGAAAAGAGTCCTGCGCCACACTCAGGAATCAACGCTAACTCCACCAGCTCCTTCGCGTTCGTAGCTGCATCGCTCGCGCATTGGCCGACGCAACAAGGGGGATCACATCACAGAGTCAACGCGTATTGACCACGATCGTTCGTCAAATTGCATTTGCATTGCATCGTCTTGTTGTATCTCCAAGCATCTTCAACGTACAGCTTCAACCGAGCCCTTGCTTGCGTCGACTTCATCCGCGGCAATGGATACGTTGCTCCCTGCTTCATGATATCATTTTCGGTCGATCTGCTGTGCGTGAGGCAGCAAAGCTGGCCGGCCACCTGGCGGATTCGATCCGGAGTGTCCACTCAGCGCAACAGTCCTCCAGTACGGTCCAGTACTGTCAACCGCGACGAGGAAAGGAGACCCTGGCACGTTGAACTCTACCGCCAGTATCCTGCTAAACGGTGCCGAGTGCATCCGCGATCTATGGCTCACCCCAAGCAGCGTGAGCTTGAGCCGTGCACCACCAGCACAGGAATCTCCGATATTAGCGTGTGACAGCTTGTACTGATCCGAACTCCCCTTCCCACTACACAACTCGCCACCATCTGCTCGTCGCGCCACCGACCCGCACGTCAGAATCCAATTGACGCGTGTGCCACATAGAAGTCGCCGCTCGCTGTGCTTACAGTCGGTGGCAGCAGACTACACGTCACTCGCACTCTCCCGATCACTTTGCCACTCGCCTCCTGCCCGAGTACCCGCCCCGCGCCGTCCTCGTCCGTCCAAGCCGCATGGAGACCACGCTCTCCATCACCACCGCCGGGCCGCTCGAGACGCTCGAAATCCCCGTCGACGGCGTCGCTGAACTCATGAAGCAGCGCGCGGGCAAAGCCACGTCCGACGCCTCCTCCGTGTCGAGCGAGGAGCTCAACGACGAGAAGGTGGGGAGGCCGCTGCTGGGCTCGTCCCCCAGTACGCGCAGATTCGCCTACGCGCTGGCGCTGGCCATGCTCGTCATCACCTTCTACAGCTTCCCCGTGCACCACCACTTCCACGGCCGCGGCGGCAAGAACGCGCGCTACGTCTGGTGGTGCGGCTGGCTCACGGCCATCGCCACGGGCATCGGCGCGCTGCCGTTCTACTGGATACGAGACCTGGAAAAGTTCTGGCTGGGCATCTGCAACGGCCTGGCCGCAGGCATGATGATCGCAGCGACGGGCTGCTTGTTCTACGAAGGGTGGTACCTCCCGCAAGGTACGGACTACGCCGTGTCCGTGAGCTATCGGCTCGTCCTGGGCGCCTTCCTGGGCGTGTTGTTCATCAAATTCACGAAGGTCTTCCTCGAGGACTACGACGACGTGTCGGTGTGCGGTCTCAAAGGTCTGGATGCGCGGAAGGCGCTGCTGATCATGGCGGTCATGACGCTGCACTCCGTGTCCGAGGGCATCGGTGTAGGTGTGTCGTTCGGTGGCGAAGGCGGCATCCGTCGCGGCCACATTGTCACCATGACGATGGCTATCCACAACATCCCCGAGGGTGTCGCGATCAGCCTGTCGCTCGTGCCGCGTGGACTGAGCGTCTTCTACGCAGTGCTGTGGTGCATCATGTCCAGCGCGCCGCAGCCGATCTTCGCTGTGCCGGCCTTCCTGTTCGTGGAGCAATGGCTCCCTATCCTACCGTGCGGCTTGGGCTTTGCTGGCGGCGCGATGGCGTACGTGGCAGTGCAAGAGCTGCTGCCCGAGTCACTCGAGGACACCAAGTCGATACCCACGACGGTATCGGCCACTGCGTTCGCGTTTATCGTCTTCCTGACGATCCAGATCGCGCTCAGCGGCTCCATTTAAGCGCGTGGGCCTGAGTTAAAAGCAGTCTTATGTGCCATATGTAGCGTTGCGTGGGGATAGATGTACGTGCCGCCACAGCGATCGATGCAAGTGCCAGGTAAAAGGAATGCACTCGAACTATTTAGCCATCCTCGCGGCATAGCCATTGCCATTTATTATGTCGCCAGCCATCGATCGAAACGGCAATTATCCATCCGATCATGAAAAGCCGTTTGCGACCATCTGCAGGAAGCCAGAGAAGAAATTATTCGACGAAGAGACACTTGTCGAGTAAGCCCATCGAGAGCACAAGACAAGAAGAACCAAGAGCATGAAGCCGTCGACGTGGATCCTAGTAGCGCTGGTGTGCGCCTCGCAGCTGGGCGGCAGCGCGGCGAACGAGGCCACCGACATCATGCGGCGCCAACTGCGCGTGGGCAAGGCCGTGGCCTCGCTCTTCGAGAACCAGCACCAGTCGACGCGCGAGCTGGAGGACAAGATCATGCAGGACGAAGACAACAAGCCCGACGAGGTGCAGGCGGACGCCACCAAGTTCCGCATGCGCCGTCTGCGCTCGCCCAACTACGTGGAGCTCATCGAGTGAGGAGGGAGGCAGAGAAGGGCAAAGGAGCCGAGGCGTTCCGATCGCCAAGATGCAACATAGTGGCGTTCATGTGACTAACTGAAATCAAGAGAAATGGCAGCAGAGTTTGCCTCCTTTCCGATGCGTCTTCGCCTTCTGTTCATTTGAGCGAGATAAATGTGTGGCAATGATGCTGGCATTGCCACTGGCAAAGATCGCGGCGTCGGTCCGAATAAAAGATTTAGGCGACGGCTTCACCTCGGCCATTCCTGAATTGGAAGTGTCGGTAGAACGGCCAAACAAGATTCTCGGCACGCAATGAAGATCAGCACTGCCACTGCCTTTATCGGGATGGCGATATTCCTGGTGGCAGCTCCATCGCAAGCGCTTGAGGGTCGGCAGCTTCGCGGTCATCTGGCGGAGGAACTACAAGCCGACGGGAGGATCCTGGCTGCGGACGGAATTGAAGAGACGGCGGGTGGGGGCTGGAACGTGCTGCTTGAGGACAAGAAGAGGAAGTTCCTAGGTCAGCAAACTGCTGAAGCTCCGGGTGATCATGAGGAGGCCAGAAGGAAGAGGAAGCTTCAAGGCCAGCTAGCTCTTGATGGAATTGAAGCTGATGACAGTGGAGAGCTCCTTGCATCTCGCAGACGCAAGTAACTACCCTACGGGACCAGACATAATATCGTAGGCATACCTCGCTAACAAGAATCAATCTCATGGTTTCTGCCGTATCAACCGCAGTGTTTCTCACTACGACAGGCAATCAACGAACGCGCGAAGACTGCCCCACGACATGAATGTGCTCGCTTTACAAGTTCCCTATAGTCAAACAGTGCTTCCGCTGCGCTCCATGGTGCTGCAACACAACGATTGAGGCCAGCTAGTGTTAGACGTTCACCCACTTCGCCCAGTTCACCTTGCCATGGGTTCACCAGAGTTGCGTTTCCGAATGGAGGCCGACTGCATTTGTAAACGAACACTCGAACTGCAACGATGAAGAAGATTCTGTTGGTGACCTTACTAACCCTGACGCTTGCTTTTGCCAACGCCGCCGATACCTCTCAACGCCAGCTTCGTCTTGAAAATAATGCAGCGACGAGTTTCGAGGCAGCTGTCGGTGCCATCAAGAAAATTGACGACCCCCGCCAGCTCCGCAGCGAAGGCATCCTCAGCAACCTCGTCGAGCTTTTGAAGAACCTCACGCCTGCGAACCCCTCGACAGGAACGGTCGACTCGGCGTCCCCCGAACAAGACCCTGACGAGGTCGAAATCCTCCGCCGCCGCCGGGTTCCGTAAAGATTGACCGTCGATGTAAGCATCGAGAAGTGGTAAACGTAGATCGTGTTCTCGATCCCCATAACGCTCACCTATACAAAATTATTCCCCCGTTGTCTAAGCGATTTTCACTTTCGCTGTTGCCACCTCAAGCATCACCCTGCAAGATGAAGACAGGTCTGGTTCTAACCTTCCTGGGCTGCCTGGTGCTCACTCTGTCGCCGAGGAAAGTGGCATTCACCACTTTTGCATCGGAGTCAGCGTAACATGGACACCGAAGCTCTCTTAAGCTATAAAAGTCAAGGAGATCCCGAGACCGCCATAACGCAAGTGAGGAGCAGCATCAATGGGCAGCAGGCAAGGCCAAGTAGAGGAGGCGTATGCCCAACCCAGCTCCGACTCCAGAGCCTACCTGTGCGTTCAGCGGTGGCATTTTCTCTGGCAACGGTTTGAGTCTTGAAGGTAGTGCTAAAGGACAACAGTACTAGGAAGAATTGTTCATTTCAACGACGTTAGCAGCTCGCGAAAAGCGACACCTCGACTGCTTCGCTAGCCACCCACTCTCTCCGCGGCGCAGCAGCCTGCTTGTTCTGGTCTCCTGGCTGCCTAGTTGCCTGGATGCTCGACCTTGGGCAGACTGGCCTTCACGAACTTCTCTTCGGCCTCCTCGGCGCGGCGCGTGGTTGGCTTGATCTGGCCGATCTGGAGTCGCCCTTCTTCTGCCTGGACGACAGGCGCGTTCAAGCCCACGCATACGGCCACCACCAACGTCAACATGAAGCTCGTGCGCATGATGCTTGCTCTTGTTATTTCGAGTGTGCTTGTGCGGTACGTCGGAGCTGTCGAAATGAAGTCGGGTCCAGCGCTCGCAGCAGGCGGAATTGGCTACACGTTGCGTTGAAGTTGGATGAGGGCTCCCGTGACCCTCGGGCGGAGATTCCCTTGAGTTTTACGTTGCGCTGCACAGTTTTCCATCGAGTCAGAAGGCAGTGGGCACAAGGAATGTACCCAGACCGTCGCCTTGGTGGGGCGTCTCCACTCCTAATCCGGCCGAAAGGGAACAAACAGCAAAACGCAAGATGAAGGCAACGCTGATTCTGACACTGTTGACCTGCGTGGTGCTTGCTATGGCACCGACCTACGCGGAGCACCAACTACGAGCCGAAGGTTCGACGACGCCGACGCCTCTGGATGCGTTCAAGGCCGAGATTGCGAAGTTCGAGAAAAAACCTGCGAGTCGCGAGCTCCGCAGTGATGAAAACGGCAAGGAAGTTGTCAAGAAGTTTGTCGATGCTATTGAGGAGCTCAAGAAAAATGGACGTGCTCGACGCATGGAAGAAGATGGCACGGACTATCATGTCGACAGCCTGGTGGGGCAAGTCAATGGCCGCAACTACTAGACCTGCCAAGCAGATAGGGAGCCATACTAGTACAGTGCACGTCTTTCCTCATAATTCAATTCCAAAATCAATGTCCACTACTCGCGCGCTGATGGGAGCCATCTTGTTCGATAACTCGCTTGCTGTTTTACAAGGCTGCGTTGATAGCGGTCGATCTACTTCCCCGCGCTGGCAGCTCGGGGCTCCTCGAATTCTTCCAACGGTTCTTCATTGTCCACCGGCTCATTGGCAGCTCCGACGTTGCCGGGAGCCAAGAACAAGTGAGCACGAGATTGACTTCGCAGCTCTTCTTGTCGCTCGCTGTGTGCCAGCAAATAGGCCTCGCTTCCCATCTACAGCACATTACCACAAGAGCACATTAGCACCACAGCCGCATACAAGGTATCACGATGATAGCTACGCACCTCGAGCAAGCGAGAAACCGTGCGATCAAACGCAAAGACCTCGTCGACGTTGGACTTCATGTTCACATCGACTTGGTACAGCCGCTCGGGGCTTTCCGGTGCCAAACAATGTAACTAGCAAAGAGCAAGTCGGTCAGTTCGCAAGACAAACACTAAACAATTAAAGCAGCAACAACGCCAACGTACCCGCACGCCCCGGTCGTACATGCAGTCGACGAACGTGATGAATCGTCGCATCTGGTTGAGTTTCTCGGCGTTGAGCAAAGGGATGTCGCTCACGAACACGACGGAGAAAGCTTCTGCAATCGCCAGGTAGTCAGCTGCTCCCAGCGGCTTATCGCACAGGTCACGGAACGAAACCCGGCAAGCGCCGGCTTTCACCGCAGCCTCGGGTACGTGCACTTTACGCCCTTGCGTTGTCACGTAGGTTGCCACCGTGTTCTCTCCGCCGCAATACGCCATGAACTCATAGTCGAACGCTGCGCGTGTGTCCGGAGTGATCGGGTACTCGTACACATTGTCAGCGTGAACGGCGCCCTTCAGCACGCGATAGTCCGTGGTCGATTCCTCCAGCGACACGACGTTGCAGCGCTCCCCCAGCAAGTCGATGAACGGCACGAACAGCTCTCGCTGCAGGCCGTTCTTGTACAAATCACTGGGTGGTCTGTTGGACGTCGCGACCATCACGAAGCCCCTCGCGAGCAGCGCCGAGAACAGCCTCCTCAAGATCAGCGCGTCGGCCACGTCCGTGACTTGGAACTCGTCGAAGCACAGCAGCCAGCTGCTCTCCAGCAGCTCGTCCGCAATGTGCGGGATGGGGTCCTCGCGGAAGCCCTGTCGGCGCAGCTCGTGCATCCGCTTGTGGATGTCCAGCATGAACTCGTGGAAGTGCACGCGCAGCTTGCGCTCCACCGGCACGTTGTCGAAGAACATGTCCATCACGAAGGTCTTGCCGCAGCCCACGCCGCCGTAGAGGTACAGTCCCTTGGGCGCGCTGACCGGCTCTGGCTGCGTCCTGTCCTCCTTGCCCGTGAGCTTCTGCCACCACGAGCCCGAAGAGCTGGCACTGGCGGCCCTGGGCGCGGGGCCGTCGTAGCCCAACACCTCGTCGTACAGCGCGTCCAGGTGGTGCACGGCGCGCACTTGCACCGGGTCGTACGTCACGTTGCCGCCGTCCGCGCGCTGCTTGTAGACGGCGTGCAGCGTGTGCTGGCTGGACGGGATGGACGTCGCGAGCGTCGAGTTCCAGCGCGCGCGCACCTGGCGCAGCGAGGCCACACGACGGGCGCTCAGTCGGTGCATCCTGCGCGGCGGAAGGAGGTCGAGAAGTGGGCAGCAACTAGCAAATTGGCATTGAGCGCAACGCTGTTGCGTTCGCGCTGATGTTGTCGTTAAACGACTTTTTGAACGGGGTACCGTATCAAAGGAATGGTCATATAACTCGTGATACCGAATGTGATTAGACCTCAAATTGATGGTGATTTGGTTGCAAAAAGCGCTTTCCCTACAAAACCAAATCACCACTCATAATACGCATTCTATAGGAGACCCGGTACTTCGAGAGACAGCCGAGATCCGAAACCACTTCATTTCACTTGATATTTGTATATGACTATAGTAAGCATTAGGAGGAGCCCGTGAGGACTCCCGGAAGATATAAGATAAACAGAGCAGAATTTTCTTAGTCCAAGACAAGTGTACACTCTCCGGTAACGATGATGAAGTGCGCGCTGATTGGCTGGACACGCGCGCTAAGTAGGAACGTGCGCATAAGCCGCAGCGCAAACATTGCTTGGACGAACAGGTCACGGACGCGTTTGTATGTCGTGGCAATTGGGGGCGAGGCGCCGACCTCCAAGCGCCGGGTCGAGCGGCCTCGCCACCTCCTCGCCGAGCGCACGTTTGTCAGTGCGGCGAGCATGCCGATAGCAATCCAGTTGCGTGTCCCGTTAGTCCCTTGCTGCCGTGCAACGAGTTTAAGTCGGAGTCTCACACCGGACGAGGATGAGAAAAAGTGTCAAAACACTCAATCCGAGCACGGGCGGCATGAGCGCCGTGCGAGGGCAGCAAGGCGCTAGAAATTCCTCCCTGTTGAGAGGCTGCAGCAGGAAGATAACGGACTCGCAACACATCCAGCAAACTGCCGCGCTGCAGGGGTGAAGGCGAAATAATACATGAGAGCCGCTCGGGCTTACGTAAAAGACTGGTGCTGTAGTCTAACAAATGTGGAGATGCTAATACTACTAACTGTAAATGAGACGCGAGACTGGGACCGAGTCTCCATCATCGGGAGTTTTGCTGCATCGTGCGCGCTAATGCGCAGACTACAAGCGCCAAGACCAAAGCACACAACATCCACCAGAAGGTTAGCCAACGCTATTGACGCTGGCGCCGAATGGACTCGGGGCCGCACGTACCATGTCGTAGCGCTCGGACGCACTCCTCTATAGCGGCCGTGTTCTTGGAGGCCTGCGCGCCCTTCTTGTAGACTACGACCAATGCATCGTTGCCTTCTACAACGCTCACTTGTATGCACGAGTTGCGTCCACTCTGGATTGTCATGGAGCTCACACCGTCGCCAGAAAATGACACTACAGTAATCAAACGACCCACCCGTAAGCTAGCTGTCTGAGCGTCGGAGATCTCACAACAGCACCACCAACAACAGGCAGATGCGTTAACGTACTCATATCGATCGAGCTGTTCACGAGCGCCTGAAGGTTCGCCAGCACGCCAATCGGGTCTACATCTCCTGTTGCACATGTCACCGCGCCGTCCACCACGAGCATCGCCTTCAATATGCCGCGCTGCTTTTGCACTGTTCCGAGCATCAACACGCAGCCAAGCATTTAGTCACAGCTCCCAAATCCCGCCGAGCACCATCACACCGACACAACGCTCACATTTTCTGACAATAGGCTTGACCGACTCGCGTATGACACTGAGGATTCTGTACTGGAAGCGGAGGAAGTCCCGCAGGTTGTGCCCAATGTTGCCGAGCTCGTCCCCATGCTGCGCAATGAACGCCGCCAGCAGCTCCTGCGCCACGAAGGCCGAGAAACTCGCGCCGTCCGTTGTGTCGTGGAACATGGCGCAGAAAACCTTGTGCTTGTCGTTGGTCACCACCGTCACGGCCACTGGTAGCAGCGACATACAGTCCACAACGTCAATGTTGCACCATCGTCTCCAACCCACTTCACGCGCCTCTAGCGTCGCGGCCAGAGCGAATCAACGCACCGGAAGACATCTGAATGTACGACACAGGCGCGCCGCTTGCTTTGTTGGAGAACTCGAGCATCGCTGTGATCAGGGAGCCGACCAATCGAGGCTAAACGCGCAGCATATACCCCCAACACATCACACATGGCCACACGTTTTCAGTTAGAACTCGGCGAATAGAGCGAATCGGCGCGCAAAACTTGCACGGGTAGACAGCCAAATCGGTGGCAGAAAGGAATACCTGGGCGACGGCGTTCGCGTACTCCTTGGAGAAGAGCACGATGCCGCTGGACGCCATGATGAGCACATTGCGCAGCATGGCCTCGGTCTGTTGCAGGGGGAGTCGCGGTAACGATTTGACTTGGATTCAGTATCGCGTTGAAATTTTCATTCTGATCGAATCAGATCTTCAGAATCAGATAGCATAGCACCTTCACGCCACCAGCAAAATGACGGCGCTGGCCGGAATCTCTGGTGACGATGCCGCCCCAAGCGTGATCGAGCGCTACCTGACGGCTGAACAGATCCGGCAGTTCACGGAGCAGGGCGTGCTAGTGGTGCCCAACGTTCTGACACCTGAGGAGGTGGCGGAGGCGCGTCGCGGACTGCACCTTGAGCTGGCCAAGTACGGCGTGGTACATACCAACGTCCGTTTCGCGGTGGCCATGCAGCTGCCACGGGGGTTCTAATGCTGCTGCAATTGTGCTTTACTGTGTTTAATAGGACCATGAGAACTTGGAGGAGAGCGGCGACAACCTCAAGAAGCTGTCGAGCACGGGCGGAGCAGGCGGCATCCTGGACCTGTTCTATCCGTCGTGGAGACTGATGGTGGCCGAGCACGAGAAGGTCTTTGCTGCCATGACGGACTTGTGGGACGCGACGTACGCGCACAACCACCCGGACTTCCAGCACCCGTTCGGAGACTTTGACGGCAAGCGCGGGTACATGTACGTCAACCGCGTGTGCTATCGCGTGCCGGATGCCATTTCGACCAAGTTTGCGAAGAAGAAGGCGCGTCCGATGCAGCGCTCGCTGACGCCGCACTGGGACTGCTGCCCAGCCAAGATGTTCGACTCGGGGAAGGACATGCCGCGCTGGCGACCCATCCAGTGTATCACGGTGCTGACCAGCAACACGGAACGCAACACGGGCGGGTTCGAATGCGTGCCTGGTTTCCACAAGGAGTTTGCCGACTACGTGGCCAAGAACCAGCCTAAGGCCATGACGGAAGCCCCGTTGACAGCTCCCGTCCGCCGTCCGCAGGTCTGTCTCGGCGACTTCTCGCCGCTGCGAATGCAAGAAGACCGAGCAGTGATTGACCGCTACCAGCACATCAGCTGCGAAGCTGGCAGTGTGATCTTCTTTGACTGGCGCCTGCCACACGCCAACAGCTACAAGCACGTCGGCTCCATCCCACGTGAGGTCATCTACACGGGCTTCATCCCGGACACGCCCATGAACCGCACCTACGTGCGAGAACAGCTACGTCGCTACAAAGCTCGCTTGCTACCCGCAGATCACTGGCGAAAAGACGAAGTGGATGCTTGTGTCGCGGAGGGCTTCTCCGCACACCACTTCTCAGCGTTAGGCTCTCGGCTCATTGCACTCCACCCGTGGTAATCCCTCGCAACATGGCTACATTACAGTCCTGATTGATGTATCAATTGTGTACAGTCTGCCAGTCATCCATTCGTCGACAATGCTGCGCTGCACATGGTCGAGTGCTGCCGCTTCGGCGCTGCGGCGACGCTCCCGAGCGCTTGTCGGCGCTTCGGGTCATCTCAACACGCCATCCAGACGTATATCCAGCATTGCACCCGTTCGCGATGCCTCCTTCAACCCCGATAACAGCAAGAAGCACGTGGTCGTGGGAATGTCCGGAGGCGTGGACTCGTCTGTGGCTGCGCTGCTGCTCAAGCGTCAAGGATACCACGTCACTGGAGTTTATATGAAGAATTGGGACCCTAGTGATGAAGAAGGAGAGTCGGCCTGTCCTGTGGACTCGGAGTATTTAGATGTTCAGAAGGTCTGCGAGCAGCTTGGCATCGAGGCGCAGATGGTTCGTGGAAGTGGTTCATCGGTTCATTGATGGGTGGGGTGCTTAATGCTTTGTGTGTGTGTGTGTGTTTATAGGTGAACTTGGTGCAGCCGTACTGGAATCAGGTGTTCGAGCCGTGTTTGGAGGGGTATGAAGAGGGTCTGACGCCGAATCCGGACATTCTGTGCAATCGGGAGATCAAGTTTAAAGCGTTTACCGAGTACGCGAGGAAAATCGGCGCAGACTATGTGGCGACGGGGCATTATGCAGCGTTGCGACCGGCGAAGGAGGGTGGGCCGCCAAACCTTTGTGCTGCGGAGGATGGCACGAAAGACCAGAGCTACTTCTTGTCGAGTGTGGACGGAAAAGCGTTCGCCAATGTGCTCTTCCCGCTGGGAGGAATAAAGAAGACGGAGGTGCGGCAGATTGCAGCGAGTAAGGATCTTTGCACGGCGACGAAGAAAGATTCGGTCGGTATCTGCTTCATTGGCAAGCGCAACTTCGCGGACTTCATTCACCAGTACATCCAACGTCAGGAGGGATATTTCTACACAGTGGACGGCGCGAAGATGTACCCTCACCGTGGCTTTACAGCGTACACTGTGGGTCAAGGTGCAAGACTTCAAGGCATGAGCGCCAAATGGTTTGTTGTGGGAAAGCACAAGTCCGACCACTCCGTGACCGTCGCCGAGGGCACCCGCAACCCGGCACTCTTCTCGGACGCGCTCTTCGCCTCAGCAGCGCAGTTCAACTGGATGGCACGAGATCTGCCTCAAGAGCTCCGTGAAACTGGTCGCATGCGCTGCTTCTACCGGGTACGCTATCGTCAGGACCTGGACGAGTGCACGATCTCACTCGTGTCCAACAGCGAGGCTCGTGCAAGTGCCAGCAAGCTTCATGACTGGCAGCCAGAGCCGCTTGCAGATAATGACGATGAAGAAGGAAAAGAGCGGGAGAAGAGTAGCTACTTGCGAGTAGACTTCGACCATCCCCAGCGTGGTGTCACGCCCGAGCAGGCGCTGGTGTTGTACCGTGGCGACGGCCTTTGCTACGGCGGTGGCCCCATTGCTGCCGCTGGTGCGACTTACTACGAGCAGGGAAAGTCTCTTGCAGACGATGTCCATGACTGGCATAGACAAGGATAGACTTTTATCAGCGCTCGGAATTGTAGAGGAAATAAAGAGTATGTTTTCCTTATTGCTGGTATCACAGGATGATGCCTACTAAGCAAAAACCAATCTGCAGGCAAAGAGCTCCTCTGACCTAAAGTACAGGACACAGGAACCTATTGGAGACTAAAGTGTATCTTCCTTCGAAGAGAATACTGACTATTGACTCGAGTAGAGCACTCCAGTCTCACTACTTGGTGGCCTGGGCAAAGTTTTCGTTCTGCCGTTGCTTTTCACTGTTTTCACTCTGAATCAGCGAGCGAGAGGCGGTGGCATCCTCTTCAAGTGCGCTTGACGTTGAGGGCACACCGTCGCAATATCTAACAGCTTCCTCATCACCAAACAGTCTCCTTAGTGACCTGGACAACGAGCGAGCCCTTCGCCACTTTCGAAAATTCATCTCAACCGAAAGCCTTCGCAACTCAGGTATGGTCGGCAGCGCGCCGGCCTGTCTTCGATGAAAAAAATGGACCTCCTCGTTCTCGATCATAAGGCTGAACAGCTGGACGCTGCCCTCCGATCGAGCATCACTGATGTAGATTTCGACTCCATCTTTCTGGGCAGTGATAAAAAGCAATTGCGACAGCGTGACTTGTCCAGCAAGACGCTAAGGCTGTGATCGAGGGCGTCGCCTCTGCAATCGCCTTGACCACCTCGTCGTTGGTTCCCCAGCCTCTGCATACTGTAGCCATGTCAACTTCAACTTCACCAAGTGTCGTCCACACCAGATCACGTCGCTCCACACCACTGAAGCCATCCTCGCTCTTTCCTCTCCCATACAAAAACAAAACAAAAAGGAAAAACAAAAACTCAAAAGCCATGAGCAGCAGCTACCCGCCGGATCCTTCGCCCATGCTGCCGCAGTCGGCGCTGACGCAGGCCGCCGCCGCCGCGGCCGCCGCGATGCCCTTCGGCCTGGGTGGCGGCGACTCCCCGGACATGAACGGCTTCCCCGTGCAGCTGCCCCTGTCCCCGAACCTGATGCGCAACCTGGGCGACCGCTCCTACGACAAGCGCAAGGGCGCGGCCATGGAGCTCGAGAACCTCATCAAGCAGCTGCAGGAGAACGCCGCGTCCATTGAGTTCCACCAGCAGCACCAGCTGCAGCTCAACGAGGACTCACCCGGCTCCAGACGCCACACCGCCGGCTCCTCCACCGGAGACGGCACCGAGAGCGAGAGCGTCGACGGAATGGCCCCCAACCCGCAGCTCGCGGCGGCCAACCCCAGTCGCCAACGCATCCCGGCCATCATCGAGCTACTGGGCAACGACTTCGCCTGCTCCTCCAACGCCAACCACCGCAAAGGGGGTCTCATCGGCTTGGCGGCCACCGCCATTGGGCTCATGCACGATGCGCACATGTACCTGGACAAGCTGCTGCCGCCGGTGCTGCACTGCTTCGACGACCCGGAGAGCAGAGTGCGCTACTACGCGTGCGAGAGTCTGTACAACATTGCCAAAGTGGCCAGGGGACACATTCTGCAGTACTTTAACCAGATCTTTGACGGCCTGTGCAAGCTCTTCGCGGACGTGGACGTGGACGTGAAGAACGGAGCCAACTTGCTGGACAGACTCGTGAAGGACATTGTGACCGAGAGCGAGTACTTTGACGTGGACATGTTCATCCCGCTGCTGCACAAGTACATCCGCATGACGAACCCGTACATCCGACAGCTCCTGGTGGGCTGGATCACCGTGCTGGACTCGGTCCCGGATATCGACATGCTGGACTGGCTGCCCGAGTTCTTGGACGGACTGTTCAATATGCTGAGTGACGGGAATAGGGAGATCCGGCAGGCAGCGGACAGCGCGCTGGCGGAGTTTCTAAGGGAGATCAAGCAGACGGAGGACGTCGAGTTCGGGCGCATGGTGGATATCCTCGTGGGGCAGTGCAACAGCAAGGAGAGGTTCAACCGGCTGACAGCCGTGAGCTGGGTACAGGAGTTCGTGAACCTTGGTCGCGAGAAGCTGGTGGAGTTTTACGCCGACCTGCTGGCTGCTATCATGCACTGTATTTCGGACGCTGAACATGAGATTCGTCAGGTGGCTGAGCGCGCAAACGACGATTTGCTGCAGCTTGTGAAATCTACCACGGGGGATGTGGAGCTGCTACCGCTGATGCAGAAACTCACATCGGAGCTTAGCAGTGACCACGTGCCTACCCGAATGGCCGCCTTGCGTTGGATCTCGATGCTGCTTGAGAAGTACCCGAACCAGCTGTCAGCGCATATTGGTCAGCTGCTGCCAGCCTTGCTCCGGACTCTGTCGGATATCTCGGACAGTGTGGTACTTCTGGATTTGGAAGTGCTCGCTCGCATCTCGTTGAACAAACTCGAGTTTGAAAAGGTACTCAATGCAATCCTGTTGCTTTTCGCGCAGGACCGACGTTTGCTCGAGATGCGTGGCAGCATGATCGTACGCAAGCTGTGCGTTCTCTTGGATTCCAAGAGCATTTACCTCATTTTTGCCAAGGTGTTGGGCACGGAAGCTGTCTATCTGGACAGCCAGGCCGACAGTGAGTTTGCTGCTGTGATGGTCCAGACGCTGAACCTGATTTTGCTCACAGCCAATGAGCTGGAGCACCTCCGCGAGATTTTGCGTCGCAGCTTCCAGCCACGTGCATCTGAAGACGATGTTCAAGTGTTCACAGCACTGTTTCGTTCGTGGTGCCACAACCCGATTGCGGCGTTCAGCCTCTGCTTGTTGGCCCAGTCCTACTCGCTGTCTGCGGCGCTTATCAGCAAATTTGCCGACATTGATGCTTCCGTGGGCTTTCTGATGCAGATCGACAAGCTTGTGCAGCTGCTGGAATCACCGATCTTCATTCAAATGCGTCTACAGCTCCTCGAAATTCAGGAAGACTACCACACAGATCTGGTTAAAAGTTTGTACGGCCTGCTGATGCTGCTCCCGCAGAGTGCTGCGTTCCGTGTGCTGCGGGACCGACTTGCAAGTGTGACAAGCATGGCCACGGCGATCGGCCGCATTGACTTGAATGGAGACTCGCGTCGGCTACGCAAGAGTGGAGAGGCACCGTCCAGCACATTAAGCACTGATGCTCCTGCGTCGGGTGCTCCACGCATTGACGCCGCTGCGCTGCTCGCTCACTTTGAGAGTGTTCAGGCGAAGCACACGGAGCTCCGAAGGAAAGGTACGCGAGCACTACGTCGTTGCTTCGGTTATTTTGTCATGGCATTGCAGGGTTCTGACTGATGGTTTGTTGTTGATATAATAGGAATGTACGAGAAAGCGTTGGCCAAGGAACAAAATAGTGCCAACGTTTAACGTCGAGATGATGCGAGTGATACAGCATAGGGGGATACGCGTAATAAACGAAAGAGCAATATGAACGAAGGTAGAATGATTTGGATATGGTATTCCATGTTTCAAGGTATGTGGTTGCCAAAGCTGCTTAAGTAGTGATAGTCGATCCTCAGACTTATCACTCGGTCTTGACACGAACCTTGCCTTTGGCTTCGGTCGTGTCAGCATCGTCTTTCTCAGCCTTCTTGCCGCGCCAGAGCGCCAGTCGGCCAGAGGAGTTGCCACCTGCAATCAGCTCAAGGTGAGGGTGGAAAGCGTTGATCGAGTGCACCGACGCAAAGTTGTCGCTCTTTAGCTCGCGCACGGGGCGACGCCGTCCAGCGCGGAAGATTTGAATTCGTCGGGGATGCTCCATGCATCCAATCACGAACTGGTTTGGTCGCTTGGGGTCCCAGGCTGCGTGAAGCTTGGTAAGCCACCGGCCAGTTATGTTGTTGTGTCGAACGCGAATGGGGCTCGGCAAGGCCATCGGCGACTTATCCGAGGGCTTGCGTTCCGAAAGACTTGACGTATCAAACATGTCGATGTACGAGTCCTGGCCCACAGTCACGAGCCACGCGCCATTGCGAGGGGAGAAATACGCGCAATTGACACTGCGATAGTGTGGCAGCGTCACCAGCGGTGTGTTCTTCTTCGAGGACATCTTTCGAGCGTCCCACAGACACACAGTACGGTCCAGCGACGCCGTTGCGATGCAGCTAAATAACAGGCAACACCATCACAAGTCAGGAAACTAGCCCATAGCAGCCACAACTAGTGTAGAAAATACTTACAAGTCGAGGCTCGGGTGCTGGTGCACGGTGTTGATCTTCTTTTCGTGCAGCTGGTAGATAGAGCTCTGCACCTTCCTCGTGCGTCGATCAATCCGACGAACAGTTCCGTCATCGCAGCTAGCGTAGTAGCACTGGGCTGTGCCCGCAGCAACCAGTGACGAAATGCCTGCACTATCACTGGTATCATAGACCACCGACGACTCGGCAGCTCGAAGATCAAACTCTCTCACAGTTCCGTCGAAACTACTGGACACCAGCTTGGACGAGTCGGGGAAGATCAACTGGCTCACTGGGGTATAGTGCGGTCGGTAAACTGCCAACGGCGACGCCGAGCTGTCGAGCTTCATCCTCCCTTCACTGGGCGGGGTCCACAGCGCCACATGGCCCATTTTGTCTCCACAAGCGACCACGACCCGGTCCGCTCGTGGCAAGAAGGCCACGGAATAAATCCGTTCCTGAACCGCCTTGGTAATATCCTCATCTGCCAAGGTATACTCGACTCCGTCGTCATCGTCCAAGATGGCGTCTTCCTCGAGCTCCTCCTCCTGTTCTTCCAGATCCGCCGTGATGCCTCCAAGAAAAGCTTTGCTCTCTCCATCCACTGCGTCCATCACATGGAGACTGCTGCCTCTCGGAGGCCGCGGGCCTCGCAGCTTCTCCATCTCGTACTGGTCAATCGCCTCAATGGGCTCCACCTCGACCTTCTTGCCTTCGAGCCGTCTCGACTTGCGGACCGGTTGAGTGGACCGCTCCGCCCTCCTGGCAGCCTGAAGAGCTCGATTCAGCGCTTGTTGCTGCAGTTTGGCCTCTGTTGCAGGGTCGGGCCCCACTGCCGTCCTGGCCTGAGTTTTGGCCGTAGAGACCCCCATCTGCTGCATGAAGGCCAGGTTGCGCTGGATATTCTCGCGCCGTTTGCGTTCGTACTCGGTGAGTCCTGCGTCCTGTTCCTCCTGCTCTTCTTCATCTTCTTCTTCGCTGCCACTCTCGTCCTGATCCTGAATTTCTGTTGCATTGGTAGGATCCTGCAGAGCTTTCGGTTCCAGCTTGACACGGGGCGTCCGCCGTGACGAGCGACGCAGTGACGCGACCGGGGGCGGAGACAGCGGCGGGTTCCGGGCCGACGAGCGCAGAGAGCGCAGCCGTTGAGGAGGCGCAGAGGCCTCGACCAACGCGCTGGAGCGGGTGCGGCGCATGCTGGAACTTTGCTTGGCTGATCTGTTGGCGCCAAAATGCACCAACGTTTCGTACTTAAGGAGGGGAATTTATTTTTCTTGTGCAGGTTGCAGTCTACCACTTAGGTATAACGTTAGCAGCATTCTGTGCCTCAGTTTGACCTGTTTGCCGCAGAATCGACAACTAGTTGTGATATTAGCGACGAAGCTGGAATTGCTCCTCCATCGGATCGGGCAATCCTCAAATGTACCAGGCCAGCAAAAGCACATTAATTCAACACTTCGAAACACGAGGAAAGGTTGTATCCCGACAGACTCCATGCTATCGACAAGTTGACGTGCTCACTTGTTGTTGAAGTCGCGGAAAACTCGCTCGCAACAAATAAACCACTGGCAGACAAGTGTTTTGAGATAGACATTTCCAAAGTTAGTTGGCAACCCGTGCCACAGATATCTCAGTTTGATGACTTATACGCTTTGATGCGAATCGTTCGTTGATTTTACTCTTCCCCCTTGCCGCGCCATAGTGACACTCGCCCACTTGTGTTGCCGCTTGCGATGAGGTCCAAGTGTGGGTGGAACACGTTGACGTTGTTGGTGGTGCCGAGTTTGCTGCACATCAGTTCACGAATGGTTTGATGTCGCTCGGCGTGAAAGATCTGTACCCTTGGAGGTGTCTCCATACACCCAATTACGAACTGGTTTGTCCTCTTGGGGTCCCAAGCTGCGTGCAACACAAACTTGGTACCCTTCCAGCTGCCTGAATAGTTATTGTGCTGTGTGCGGACAGGACTGGGCAGCTGGACTGGTAACGGGTCGGAGCTCTTGCGCGTGGAGAGAATCGATGTGTCGTACACATTAATGTACGAGTCTTGACTTACCGTGGCTAACCACGCACCATTACGCGGAGAGAAATACGCACTGTCGACAGCGTCTGCATGTGGTAGCGTTGCCAGCGGTACGTTCAGTTCGGGAGAAATTCTTCGTTTGTCCCAAAAGCACACGGTGTTATCCTGCGAAGCAGTTGCAATGCAACTACGAGCGTACAAATACACCACAATAACGTTAGCTTAACGACACAACAGGTACGGCATCATCGCCAATTAATATTTGCACGTACTAGTCCAGACTCGGATGCTGATCCAGCGTGTTGATTCGTGCTTCATGCAACTGATAGCCCGTTCTATCCAGCTTTCGTGCCCGACGATCAATGAGCCGCAAGGTGCCGTCTCCACAGCCTGCATAATAGAACTGTGGGTTCCCGGATGCAGCGAGCGCAGATACACCAATGCCCGTTTCGCACACTACCGACAACGTTGAGGTCCACAGATCGAACTCGCGCACTGTCCCATCATAACTGCTGGAGATCAAGCTTGTCGAGTCGGGAAAGAGAAGTTGACTAACAGGGAAACCATGCGGCCGATACAGCACCGCACATGAGTTCCGTTTCATGTGGTCGGCCGTGCTCGGAGGTGTCCAGAGAGCTATGTGTCCCTCTTTGTCCCCAGACGCGACCATTATACGGTCTGGTCGTGGAAGGAAAGCCAACGCGCGAATGGGATCCGGCACGACCTTGGCGATATCCTTGTCCTCCAGGGAATACTTGACATCGGTCAACGGAGCCTTTTCCTCCAACGCAACCGGTATCTTGAAATGTGCAGTAAGGTTTTCCAAGAAAACTTTTCCCTCCTCATCCATAGCATCCATGAACTCGACCTTGTTGCCATGACGCTGTCGCGTTGTTTTCAACGTGAGCAAATCCAATGGATGGCCCCGATCCAACTCACTCACTTCGACGTCATGCTCAGTTCCCAGTCGCCGTAATTTACGGGTTGGCCGCCTCGGATCGCTTTCTGCAGTGTTGAGGGCAGATCGCTTCGCATTGAGCGCAAATCTCCTGGTTTCTTTCTCCGCTTCTCTTCTTATTGCCGTGCAAGCTATGAACTTGGATACAGATTTACCACCGACCTGCTGCATGAACAACTGATTGCGTAGAATGTCTTGTCGGCGTTTGCGTTCGTAACCTGCCATTTCGTCATGTTCTTTTTTGCCAGCCTGATGCTCTAGCTCTTTGCTGGGGCCAGATACTTGCTTGTTGGATCCTTGGCTCTCAGCTGGAGAAGTAGCAGTCTGACGCTGCGGTGAAGCTTCCTCGTGTTGTTGCAGCTGCACAGATGAATCGTCACGGCAAGGCGGTTCTATCACTGGCGAGTCCGTCGACATCGTATTCATCGTCATGTTGACCGGTTTGCGAGCCATGCAAGCTATTCGATTCGCAAAGGCATCCCTTTGGGCAGCTTGCAAGTCGTACGACTTTGTAGCGTCCGGTTCATGTCGCCCGCCCTGAAAAGTGTCCTTTGTTGTACGAATTGGCCGAGTGGCTGTGGACGCGCTTTTTTTCTGCATGTAATTCTGGGTAGACACAGTGTCTTCGCTGCGTTTGTGCGTAGGTTCCATTGCCTCCTCTCGCTCTTTGGTAGTATTTCCATGTGTCTGGGTTCCTTTTACCTCGTCTTGATCGTGTACGGCTCCTTTTCGTCCATTCACGCCCATGTACGCCATCATACGGGCTTTGGCACGGACGTGCTCACTGTAAGGCTTCATCTTTATTCTCAGTGAGAGCCGCTGCGGCACCGGCTCGGGCTGCTGCGCAGCACGAAGAGCTCGTTTTTCTGCTCGTCGCAGTCTCGCGGCCTCCTTTTCCGCTTCATTCCCAATTGTGGTGCGAGCAGCCAGCTTGGCTATCGACATCCCGACTCCTTTCATGTAGGCCTGGTTGCGCAGAATGTTTGCTCTGCGCTTGCGCTCGTACTCCGTCATCTCCTCCTGCTCTTCTGCTTCAGCTTCGTCGTCGTCGTCACCATCGCGACTATTTACGGTATGATTCTGGCCCTGCACGTGCGTTTCCTCCTGCTTTTGAGTGTGATCGCGATCTGTCGCCTCTTGCTCTTGCTCTGGTTCTTGCGGCTGTGGCTCTTCAGTGCTGCTACCTTGACTTTGAGTACGCTCTTCAGTTGGGGTCTCATCGTCCTTGTTGTCTGCGATTTCGTCACCTTCGACCGCAACTTTGGGCTCCAGACTGGCGCGTTTCTTCAGTCTCAGCCGCTTCTTCTTGGAAGAGCGGCATCGACGCTTCTTGTACGGCACGGGGGGCTCGTCCAAGTGGACCGAGGGCGTCATGTTCCCAGTCTATTGGTTGGCGATAAAATACACGCGAAAATACGCTTTGTGTCGTACTTAAGAGAGACATACGACTCGGTGTTTTGCACCGAGGAAGTGCCGGAATAAGAATTGCAAACTTATCACAGCGCAAGGTTCGTGCGCCCTTGCCGCCCGAAACTAATACCGGCCATCAGATGCTGCATTATTACAGCGAGTTTGATCGCTCAGTGCGGCCGATACGCATTTTACCACAATAAAAGTCGGCGCCTTGGTGTGTCTACGCTCGTGGATGGGGTGAGGGCGTCCGTCTCGAATGATCTGTAGCCTCGACGACTAAATTTGCCACGCTACTTGATTAACTCGACCAAGTGTACTACATGAAATAGATTGGCATGCCCGTAGCCAAGTTTGCAGCGTACCGCACTTGAAATCGAAGCTACAAATAATAGTGAAAGCTTGGAAACCATGCACTACAAGTTGACTAAGGCAACAAATAAGTGGATCAAGATGAACTTGCAGTTCAAGACAATAGGACGGGTTTCAAGCGCAAACGCCGTATCGTGCAACCATGGCTGTCTGCAGCTGGTCGATGTGTCTGCGACGAGGCTTGCAGCTCATAGTTTGACTGGAATTCAGGCAAAAAGGGAAATAAAGAGACAAATGCTCATGCTAAGAGAGCTCCACGCAACACGGCGATATTGAAGCAACTGCACGGAAGTCGCGGCGACTGAGAGATGAAAGGAAATGACGTGCCGGTCGATCGTCCGCTGAATATTATTTTCGAGAAGGGACTGCGTCAGCTTTACAGTATCAAACGTTACGTGGCTCACGACCCTAACGAGGAGGCATGGGGTCAAGTGTAGTAGTAATCGCTACTTGGCAAGGTATTCTCGAGAAATGCACGACTTTGGATACTGGCGACAAGATAGATTTTTCGCTGGTGTACTACAACGTTATTAAGGCTTTGCATACAGCACTAGCTCACCATTCAGGAGCGGATCGAGTCATTGTTGCCGGCCGAGATAAAGAGGGCAACCTAATACTTTGATCTCCTATAAATGGTGTCCGCAAGCTCTCAGCGTGCTCAAACAATGACCTTATCACCGAGTTTTTTTTTTTCCAGCTCAATGACATTGCTTCAAGCAGCATTGATGGCACCTTGCATGGGTTTGATATCTGCTCTGCAAAACCTTTGCTAGTTTGTATGAGACTAGACATACGTCCCTTGACCGACCGGGAAATGACAATTATGCTGTTTGGACAGCACCTTTCGACTGGTTGACCACGGATGATGCACACTTCGAGTTATGCGCTGCACCAGCAAAGAATAAACTCGGTGGACAAACAATCCGCGCCTCGATTTGTAAGGTTTGCTTGCAGAATTTACCATAGCTATCGATGAGTAAGTTGTGCTGACACGTGCATGTCGGGAATTTGTGCGTCTATAGTTATGCTGCAACGGCATCTGAAGATGGCGCCGATTGTTTGTGCGATATGCGGAAGATTCGTCTGGTGGCAGTGAACCAGGATTCGTACGTCAAAATGTACAGTGCGTCAAGTATCATCACGTGAAAACAATCACACCTCTCACGCTAGGCAATTCGGGTAGCCTTCTCCGCCCCCACATGGGAAGATCACCCTTACATGTATTTACAGAACATGCTGCCTTCCTTATACGAAGCATCCTTGAACTGGACCTCGTTGCCATTAGGCTGACGCATTCTTTCCCACACACACTTTCTCCGACGTCAGTTTTTATTCATTTTTTCACCTCGCAAGAGCAGCTTTCCTGGCCGTCTGTGCTTGCTTCTTTGCTTCTAAAAACGCTTCATTTCCTATGGCCATACATGCTGCTGCATCAACGCAAGGTTGCGTAGTATGTTTTCTTGGCGTTTCCTCTCGTACGTATATCCCGTCATCGTTTCGCTTCGCTCTCTCGGCTTCTTTTTCAGAGTTGTTTCCAGATAGCACCACCACGTTCAGCCGTAGACTTGCCGGCCTTGTGCATAGCGACCTGGTTACGCAGGATAGTAGTTGCTCGGCGCTTGTGTTCGCACTCGGACAGTTCTTCCTGTTCCTGGGCTTTGTCTTCAACTTGGACAACATTGCTTGGTCGAGGAATGTTTCCTTACGCGTGGCGAACGAAGGAACCGCAAAATAACTCCCCCAACTCGTACTTAGTACACCCACCCTACCCACTATATGTTGCTAAGTACGAAATGTATACTCATATTTTTCCTTGTCCTTTTACTGATACGGTACTTTGCTTCGCTCGATGGGCAAGGTGGGAGCTGTGCGCCATGGGGAAGATGCCGAGGCCCAGGACGCTCCCGTAACCGAAAATGCGAGCGCCAGCAACGCAATAATATACTTAGTAACCAGGCTCCCATGCAGCAGGTTGGCGAGTCTTCGGCCAATTTCACCGCTCGAACTGGAGTGACGGATGAAGCTGCGAAAGCTGCCAAGAGCCGGAAGTTGGCCGAGAAACGCGCCGTTAGAGAGGCTCAAGAGGCCGAGCGTCTGCGTCGTCCATCCCGCAAGTCGCGACGTATTGAGGGGAAAGCAGTAGAAGTGGAAACGCCTCTAGTATTTGAGCGGAAACAGCGCGAATCCAGCCAAACCAGAACGAGGCCCCCTACAATTTCCAAACGACGCGAGCTTGGTGACGAGGGGAGGGCGTTTCTGCGGGACATTGTCGGAGATGTAGAGGAGAGGGAAATGACAGCCCCGGATGCTCTTGACCAAGTGGAGTATTCGTTATCGGCTGATGATGTCGTGGCGCCAACGCAGGAGAAAATCAACTCGCTGGCCTTCCTGCCACGCGCTGACCGCATTGTTGTGGCTTGTGGAGACAATGCCGGTTACGTCGCCCTTTGGTCCCCTTCGGACGAGGGAAGCGGGGTGAAGCAGGAGAATCCGGCCGCGAGGATGGTCACCTACCAGCCTCATCTTCGTCCTATGAGTCAGCTGCTATTCGCAGAGCCGACGAAGCTTTTGTCTGCTAGTCGCGACGGCAGTGTGCGCGTGTTTGACCTGAACGCTGCGACGTATTCGACAGTTTATCAATCTTCCTCCAAAAGTCCGTTGAGGTCGCTCGCAGCATCGAGCACTCGGCAGTGCTACTACGCAGGCTGTGATGATGGAGGGCTAAGGGTGATCGATGTGCGAGCACGACCGCAAACGGAGAAGCTTCGGCTGCACACGGCAGCGATTAATTCGGTTCACCAACATCCAAGCCTCGACCAGTAAGTTTTGCATGGGTATTTAGCGTGTCGCTGACTGGCTGACCATCGTGAATGAATGCCTGCTCCCAGATGCATCGTAACTGCGTCAGCCGACTCGACGGTGTCTATCTGGGATGCACGCAAACTCACTTACTTGAGCACGCCACTGCTCCAACTTCATGGCCATTCGAACAGTGTAAGCTGTGCCTATTTCTCTCCGCACGATGGTGCGTGGTTGGTGACGGTCGGGCTGCAATCCAGACACAATTACAGTTGCTTTTCGACACCTGCCAGAAGCTTTACCATCAACGTTCACGACACGTCGGCCTTCACCTCAGACACAACGACGATTACGTGGGACGCGTCGATCCGCATTCATCACCGAACGAGACGTAAACTGCAAGCAGCCTGGGATCCCAAACGGCCCAATCTGTTCGCGATCGGGAGCTTGGCCCAACCTCTACGAACACAGATCTTTCGATCGGATAGTGCCCAGCCCGTGCGCGAGTTTGTGAGCGACAACTTTGACAATGTCACCTCCGTCCACGCGTTTCACCCGCATCTGGAGCTCATTGCTGGTTGTGCCGACGATGCTTCTGGAAAGTTGGCACTCTGGCGTGGCAAGAAAGCGACAGCAGACGACGAACCGAAGGTGAAAGCCGAAAAGCGCGAGGTTGCGTAGCGTGCTTTAGAGTTAGCACAACTTGGAACTGGTGCATCAACATCGTTTGCAACATGCTGCATGTAGCTTTAGCTGTTGATAGCACTGGGCAGTGCATCAACTACGATGAATTTTGAATCGCCACGACTGATCTAAAAAAAAGAATTTCTGCCGAAGTGCCAACTTTCCGGATGCACCAACGCTGCAGCCGGCAATGAGGTCCAGGTGCGGATGAAACACGATAACCCTCCATTCACCAATGAAGTGGGTAGAGCCAATATGGTCACTCGCCAGCTCGTGCAAGGGGTTGAGACTTCCAACACGAAAGATTTGTGTCCGTGGTGGTTGCTCCAAATATCGGATTCTGCAAATACCGGTAAAGAAATTTGACACCGACGGCTTGGTTTATAAACTCCGCGTGCAAATCCAGCTCTCGCACAGTGCCGTTGGAACTTGAGAAGAGCAACATCAACGCTTCGGGACATACGAGCTGGCCGCCAGCAGAATTTGTAGTGTGGCCGGTAGGTGGCTAAGCGTGAGGGTGAATTCTCCTTGCCGTCAGATGGTGATACTGAGCTGCGTTAACCTCTCTGACAATTTGATCAGCACTATAATACCGATGGGATGCAACAAGAGAAAAGCTGCGTTTCCTATGCCTTGACAACGTCGACTTCCGCTAATGACCACACCACATTGTCTTCATCGAGCCTGTCTTGCTCTTTCATAAACTGTTCCGCAATTTCGCCTAGGAACGCCTTGTTTTCTTCACTTCAACACCATCGACTTTAGGTGTATGATCCTAGGTCTTGTCCAGATTTTGAGTGAGCCCTTGCTTTTGCCCACACTAATAAAGAGTTGAATGTCGACGACATGATGGTACAGTATGATCAATGTCCTCTTTAACTTGAGCATCGGCATCTTGTGTTGTGTTTTTGCTACTCTACAGTGCCAAATTTCTAGTTGTATCGAACGTGCTACTGTCAAGTTATGCATTTGGATAGGTATCCAATGTTTATGTATGCATTGTATCAGGTTCGTACGTCTGCAGCCACTCGTGTGTCAATCATGGCTAGCAGCTTGCGCAAGGTGCTGACCGCTGGTTGTCGCTGTGCACTGAGCACTGCAGGCACCGTTCGAGCATTTTCCTCACGCAGCTCCCTTCCTGGCGGCTTCCGCAGCCCGCAGGCCGTTGCAGACGCAGTCGCAGCTGCTCTGGCGGCCGAGGACGACGCCGAGAGCGCTGCGAGACGGGGCAAGCGTCAAGCGTCAGCGGATCCCAACCAAACGCCCAAGTTGGAGCGCCGCCACTTGGAAGGAGACGTGATCACCACGCAAAGCATCACCGTGCAACAGTTGCTGGACCCGAAGAAGACCCCGGGCTGGCAGCTGATCAAGCCGGAACACTTCGAGAGGGTCCCGACCCCGAAAGACTGGGAGGCCGGACTCGAGGAGCTGCAGGAGCGCATTGGTGTCAAGTTCCAGGACATGGCGCTGCTGCAGAGCGCACTGACGCATCACGGGTGTCTGCCCAACAAACCGGTGCCTGAGAACGTGCCGGTGGGGCGACTGTCGAACCGCAGTCTCGAGTTTCTAGGAGACTCGCTGCTGGGTGCAGCGGCGGCGGGATACGTGTACCAAATGCTGCCGAGACACCAGGAGGGGCAACTCTCACGCGCCAAGTCGGCGATAGTGAATAACGACACGTTGGCGAAGATCAGTGCGGATTTGGGCATTACAGATCTGCTGCTGTGGCCGCCTGAATTCAGTGAGGCGAGCGGCACACCGAAGATTGTTAAAGGGCGGGTTACGATCGCTTCCGGTGCCGTGGAATCGCTCATTGCAGCAATCTATCTGGACCAGGTGCGGATTGAAGTGGGCAGCGCTGTGATGGTTTGGTGAGGGTACTGAAGCCATTGGGCGTTTGCTGTTTACAGGGTATGGAGACAGCGATGAACTTTGTGGCCACGCACATTCTTCCTCGCTCGGTGGAATATGCCACCCGCGACGTCATCTGGGAGCCTATCGTCGAGCTGCAGAATCTGCTGCAAGGCCACTACTACGGCCAACCTGTTTACAAGTACGAGACTGCTTGAAGTTTGTGAGGTGTCAAGCTTGAGAAAAGGGACTAAGCTCTTACGCTTGTCATTGCGATGTCCAGGTATCTGCCGGCCCCCGTAAATGCGTCAGCGTACACGGTGGAACTCTACGTGAAAGGAAGGGTGTGAAACACTCCACAAACTCTGCTGCTGTTCCCTTTCGAATGTCTGATACTGACTTCGGCGCTGTTGCTGATCGTACCTATAGCCAATTTTGAAGGCAAGCGCACCCTCGTACAAGCTGGCACGAGGGCGTGCGGCGGAGGCTGCTTACTGGCACTTCGAGAAACTGCTGGGCCCTGCCCCGTGAGCCTACAACAAGCTTACTCTGCGGTCAATCACGCTTAGACTGTATAGGTTAGTTAACACGACAAAACAGGCATCCTATCGCTTGCATCAGAGTAACAATTGGCGAAAGGAGAATATCTCAATTGTGAATCAGTGCGTCGGCATGCAGACTCCATCCGTTGTCACCGCCTAGAACTCGGCCTCGTCGCTAGACTCGCCGTCATCATCGTCGCCGCTCACAGCAGCAGCGGCAACGGCAGCAGCAACTGGAGGCGCGGCTCCCGTCGCAGCGGCGATCTCCTCCGATGCCAGGGCCATAGCCGCCACAGCCGCACGACGCCGCGACCGCGGGATGATGTTGGACGTGTCGACGCCGATTAGATCGTCCTCCGTCATCTTGAGCTCGGGCTCCGACTCGTCGCCACTGTCGTCGCTGTCGCTGTCGCGCGTCCGCCGCTTCTTCTTCTTGGGGGCCATGTCCTCCTCCTCCTCGCTGTCTTCTTCGTCGTCATCGTCTCCCTCGTCCTCGGCGTCCTCATCCCCCTCGTCCTCATCTTCGTCCTCCTTCTCTTCCTTCTTAGCCTTGGCCTTGCTCTTGGGAGACTGAGCCTCCTCCTTCTTGCCCCCAGCCTTGAAAAACGCCGTGATCTTCGCGCCCTCCGGCGCCTTGCGCTTCTGGCCGGCAGTTTCCTTCTCAGCACTGTAACTTCCCGAGCAAAACAGCGAGAAACGCGGCGTCAGAGGCTGCAACAAGGACGACTACACCCTTTGGGGAGTGCAATGGCAAGTGGATATCGCAGTCTTACGGCTTGGCTACGGCTTTCTCGTCGCTCCCCATGTTGCAGCAGGTACTTGAGACGCAGGCGGACTTGGGGGTGGGCTGGCTGGGCTGCTGGCGGACGCAGGAGACGCAGAAGTGAGCGGCGTAGAGGCAGCTCGCCGGGCGGGGAGTTGTGCGGAGCTGTTGGCTCGGCGGGCGCCAAAAGTGTGCACCACTAAAAATAACTCGCGGTAGAAAACCGGTAGAATAAGGGTATACCACTTCAACTTGCCTTTTGTGTAGCCATTAGCCATCTCTCGAGCGCTTTTTGGACCTCGAGCACTTGACGACTAGCGATTTACCCATGTTCGTCGTCAAAGGACACACTTAGTCCGGTCTTAGTTGCCACATGGGGCTGCATCTCGTGCGTTGCGAGGCTGGTGCTCATCGGTCTCGGTTTGAACAGACGCAGCTAGACCGTTTTAGCGTGCTTTATTACTGAGGCGATCATTGGCACTTCTTCTAGTATGGAGTCCGAGACGCCAGCTAACACGACGGAGGAGCCCGTGTTGGGCGACGAGGTGGTCAATCCGGAGGCCGCAGTGCCGACGGTGACGGCTGCTCCTGTTGAGCAGGCCTATCGCGCGAGGTACAATGAAACGATCGCTCCCCCTGGAGGTCCGCCGTCTCGAGTGGTAAAGCAGATTGTGCTGCTTGTTATCGTGGATCCGATGAATGGACGTAGCTCATCGGTGCTTCTGCTGTAGATCCGACCTCCGAACGACTTCCCGCCCGAGTCCAAGCGCGCGGACCAGATCGAAGATGCCGAAGAAGACCTCGAAGTCGACATGGACGAGCTTAAGGCCGCAGTGCACGCGTACAACGTCGACTTCCAGCAGCGCATTGTACGGCAAAGCACGTGCTCGTTTCCCTCTCTCGTTGCGAGACGGCAGACGTAACGGTGTCGGGTATTGCTGTAGGATGCAGTGAAGCAACGTGGTCACGACCTGGAAGCGAAATTAGGGACGGAACACGACGCCATGATGAGCTCCATCGAGCACCTGCGAGGGGATTTCACAAAGCAGTTCCAGACGGCATTCCTCACGCTCGAGCAGAAAACGCTCTCGCACTTCGCTCGGCTTGAGGCTCAGGAGATTGCTACCCAAGAGAAGAAGTGCGTTTGCTGTTCGCTAGTGGTTGCCTTGCTGTAGATTGTGCTCTGTCAAAACTGACGACCAGTGAGTGTCCTGCCTGCAGGCTGCACGAGTGTGAGTCCGAGTTCCGTACGTTCGCGTACACAACAGTGCCCGAGATCATGGAGAAGCTGCAGGGCACCATCACTCGGAAGCTGGAGAAGAACCACGAGACGTTCGACATCGAGAACGCCAAGATCCAGAAGCGCGAGAAGAAGACCTTGCATGCACTGGAGAGCAACGAGCGCAAGACGGACGCAAGTTTCCGCACGGAGAACGCTCGCCGCGTTGCCAAATTCCAGGAGCGCGAGGAGGAATTCCACCACGTCATGCGCGTTGACAATCGGGGTGTCGAGCGAGACCAATCATCGCAGATACAGGGGCTGGTGGCTCTGCGCGCTCAACTCCGAGCTCAAGGCGCGCTGCGCGAGAAGGAGGATCTCGAAATCCTCGACAACCTGTCATCTTCATTCGGTCGACTGCAAGCCAGCATCCTCGAGAATCTAGGAGAAGACACCACAGCAGCGTAGCACCAGCACACACACACACACGATCGTCCGCATTCACCAAATACAAACAGAACCACAAAACGAGTGGAGGAACGGCTAAAGGATGTGAATATTGGATTGGAAGGTCGAAGGCGTCTCATGGAGCCCCCAGTAAGCGGTCGAGACGGTCGTCTCCGCACGCTTTCGCCTGTGTCGTCGGTCGTCGCTCCCACTCAAGAAAAGCTCCACGTTCCACTTTCGTTTCGTTCTCCAACGTCTTCCACGCTCCCGGTCGCCGTCTTCCTGTCGCTTCGCCAGCTAGTGTGTAGATTTTTTACCCCAAGCTGCCTGAGTCCCTGTTCCCCTCGAGTGGAAATCCCTTCGAGTGTACTTAGTTGGTGGCGGCCTTCTTCGACACAGCGGACGAACCCTCGCGGAAGCCGTTCTTGAAACGACGCTGGACGTTCTTCAGGTGGCGCATGCGGCCAGAGCCCGTCGTGCGGCGACGCAGGGCCTTCTGGCTCCAGTTGTCTGTGTCACAAACCAGCAGCAAAGGCATCATCAGTAAAACTCGTTGCAACTCGTGGAGAGCCACGACAAGGCGGAGAAAAGAAGGCTGCACACTTACACTTGCGCATCTTGGCAGCGGGGTAACCACACGAAGAGCACGTGCTCTTCTGGATGTGGTAAGAGCTGCGCCCACACCGTCTGCAGATGGTGTGGGTCTTGTTGTGGCGCATGCCGAAACTCTGCGTACCTTTCGTCTACAGTGACACAAGTCAGCCACACACATATATAGGTCAGTCCTCCGTGTCCTGCTGCTGCTGCTGCGTTAGCCCGGCGTCTCCGTCCGTCCGTCTCCTGTGGGGCAGCTGATTCCGGACAGGCCTGTTCTGGGGGGGGGGGGGGGGGGGGGGGGGGGGGCGCGGGGGGGGGG